>JACEVL010000174.1:197500-315000 GCA_020284085.1 Aporrectodea caliginosa | reverse complement strand
TGATCACTTCCGGTATTCAAAAGACAAAGATGTAGGTATGCAAATGAAGCCCTTCATTCCCTCTAAAGAATGGTATCTTTGTTTCTCTTCCAGGAAGACAAATGAATATGCTACACACAAAACACTAAAGGGGAGTCCTTCCATTCAGCCATTTTTCACGCATATTACGCGTATTATTATTTATTTTGAGCACTTCCGGTTGTCACAGGTCAACTCAGTGACCACAGAAATGTAGCCCCACATTCCCTCTATAGAATGGTATAATTTGTGTCTCTTAATATTAAATGACGGATAAGATATAGTCGAAAATCTAGGGGGTGGGGGTATCCACCCCCTGGTACCTCGGGTATATTGGCTATAACTTTTGAACGGTTTGAGATATCATCTCACATTTTACCTCAAAACGTGTGTAAATGAACCCCCTACAGCTACCTAAAAGGTCAAATTTTTATTCCATACGGAAAAAGTTTGAAATGAATAAAACCTAGCCACCCCCCTTGATAGCCCGAGGGTTAATACCCCAGACATATTCTGACACCATGACCACCTTGATGTCATGTTGTGGGGAAAAGATATTTGGATCCAAAATGTCATGGGGTAAATATTTACCCCGCTTGGTCCTCGACTTCGTTATTTTTTTGAACATAGGAAAAAAATATTTTTTAAATATCTGAACTCAGAAGTAACTTAAAATCAGAAATAAAGTGTTGAATCTACCAAAGAATTAAGTTTTGATAGTAGCATAATTGTGGAGAGTCTACTTTCCAAGATGGCGGCCAATATGGCCGCCAAAACACAAAAATATACATATCCCAGCTCATAGACAAGCTATAATAACAAGCGAAGTGTCGAATTTAGTATTTTCAATGTCAGGGATTCGATCTGTCGTAACGGCAATAGTATGAGAGTGTTAATTTCCAAGATGGCGGCCAATATGGCCGCTAAAACACAAAACTATGTGTATCTCAGCTCACTGGTAAGATATATTAACAAATGAAGCGTCAAATTTAGTATATTCAAGGCCAAGGAATTGATTTATCGTAATGGCAATAGTGTGTGAGTGTTACTTTTCGAGATGGCGGTCAATATGGCGCCAAAACATAGAAATTTGTATATCTCAGCTCATATTAATGGACGCCATCTTGGATAGTAACGCTCCCATACTATTGCCACTACGAGAAATCGATACGTTGATCTTAAATGTATTAAATTTGAAAGTTCTTTTGTTATTTTAGCTAAACTTACAGCTCAAATATGCATGTTTTGTTTCGGCGGCCACATTGGTCGCCATCTTGGATAGTATCATCCCGACACTTTTGCTACTGCGAAAAAACGACTGTTTGACCTTGAAATTATAAAATTTGACACTTCATTTGCTATCGTAGCTTACCTATCAGCTAAGATATTTATATCTGTGTTTTGGCGGCCATATTGGCCGCCATCTTGGAAAGAAACACTCTCACACTATTGGCACTACGAGAAATGGATTCCTTGATCTTGAAACTATTAAATTCGACACTTTATTTCTTACGGTAGCTTACCTATGAGGAGAGACATAAATATTTTGTTTTGGCGGCCATATTGGCCGCCATTTTGGATAGTATCAATCTAACACTATTGCAACTACGAAAAATCGATTTCTTGATCTTGAAACTATTAAATTTGATCCTTCATTTGTTATTGTAGCTTATTTTGATCTGAGATATACAAATGTTTGTGTTTTGGCGGCCATCTTGTCCGCCATCTTGGATAGTAGCATTTCTACACTATTGCTACTATGAAAAATCGATTGACTGACCTTAAAATTATTAAATTCGATGCTTCATGTGTTACTGTAGCTTGCCTATGAGCTGAGATATGCATTTTGTGTGTTATGGCGGCCATATTGGCCACCATCTTGGAAAGTAACACTCGCACACTATTGGCACTACAATAAATCGATTCGGTGACCTTAAATCTATTTAATTAGACACTCTATTTGTTATAGTATCCTACCTATAAGCTGAGCTAGACATTCATTTGTTTAAGCGGCCATATTGGCTGCCATCTTGGAAAATAACACTCCCACACTATTGGCACTACGAAACATGGTATCCTTGGCCTTGAAACTATTAAATTCGACACTTCATTTGTTGCTGTAGCTTGCCTATGAGCTGAGATATACATTTTGTGTTTTATGGCGGCCATATTGGCCGCCATCTTGGAAAGTAACACTTGCACACTATTGGCACTAACATAAATCGATTCGTTGACCTTGAATCTATTTAATTAGACACTCTATTTGTTATGGTAACTTAACTATGAGCTGAGATATACATTTTTGTGTGTTTTGGCGGCCATATTGGCTGCCATCTTGGAAAGTAACACTTGCACCCTATTGGCACTACAAGAAATGGATTCATTGACCTTGACACTATTAAATTCGATACTTCACTTGTTATTGTAGCTTACCTGTGAGCTGAGATATTACAAATTTTAGTGGGGCAAAAAATAACCCCGCTTGGACCTCGACGTATCGTAAAATGTTTTATTCCTGCGAAGGTTAATAATTTAATTTTTCAAAAATTACTCAAATTTCTATCACTTCTATGGCTTGTGGTTTTGACAAGCAGCATGTTTGACATTAATACTACCAATCGTGGGCCAAAAAAATACCGTTAGCAGGCCATGAAATGGCCCGAGGGCCGGTATCATGAAATAGAGTATCCGACCTAGGACTATCCGGGGGGATGAATGAATTTATCCCCCCGGATGAACTATACTGGTATAGAGTATCCGGGGGGATAAACCATTTCTATCTCCCATCGTGTGAAATTATCCCCCGGGGGATAAAAATGCACAGGTATAAGGTATTATTAGTTTAAATGCGTATAATTTATGAATATATACTTTAATCAAAATCCAAAGCCAGACATATTTAAGGCAAGTGACTCTAAGTAAGCCATCTAGTTCAAAAATCCATTTTTTTAATTTTCGCATTGGACCACTTTTCCACTATAGTGAATGCGCTCTTTCAGATCATAAATTCAGTTCAACTGCTTAACGGCTCTATGAGGGCATATAATTTTTGACGCATTGATTATAGAACTGAAAACAAGCAGTGTATAGCCTACCGCATTTCATTAGTCAATTATGCTTTTAAAATTCATTCTTAATGTTTTGCTGCTTTGTGCCAAAGTTGTTCAAGTCAGCTTATTTCCCTTTTGCATATAAATCTTTTCACTCAGTGACACTCACTATGGCTTCAATGGCTTTACTGGTGTACCAGATCCTATAGATACGAAACGACCGACAGCAAGCGCGAGCTACCAATTGTCATCTAATTAGCATCTTAGTCCCTTATCAGTACACTGTCCTTTGTGACTGTTGATATTTGTCTTCCTCCTTTTAGACACTTCCATCGCATCAAGACCTTCGCGCAACTAATTATGCGAATGGACTAACTTTGAAGCACTGCTTAATTAGCGTGAGATTACAAGAGCACACCGAACACAAGAGCCCTTGAAGTTGGATCGTTGCCTCAAATGCTTCAATGGCTTTGCTGGTGTACCTATTGATACGAAACAACACATAGCAAGCGCGAGCTACCACCCATTTAGCACCTTATTCCCTTTTCATGACGTTGTGTCTTAGTTGCATTTTGTCTGAAATCCCTTACGTTGTCTCCGTACTTTCAAGGATTCAGGCAATTTACGTTACTATTTAATGTCATCATTTGAGAAATAATTAGCACAGTACCGGAAATCTTATATTATAAGGCGAAGTCTGTTTACGTTTTCCTTCCGTTTGTTTGTATGTTTGTATGTTTGTTTGTCCGTTTCTAAAGGCTCCGAAACGGAACGCTTTAGCGATTTACACAATTTTACACAACATTATTACGCCACGTCTTGGTCAACGCGACTATTTTCAGCTCGCTATTTTATTTAAACGCCGATAAATGGACATTTTAAATTTCCAACTTTTTCGACGAGGCTATCTTATAATAGTATGGCCATTTGTTCACGTCACGCGGCTAACTATGCAATCTTACGTCACGCGGAGCATGACGTCAACGCTCTGATTACGTCACCGCTCTGATTACGTCAACGCTCTGATTCGCAACCAATCACGATGACCGTTGATTTCAAATCAGAAGTGGCCACGCCCACGGCAGAATTTCAATGCAACTCTTTAGGGATACGAAATTTTTAACGAACGTTTTCATTTGAATTTCTATAGATCTCAACCCAACTTTATTTCACCTCAAAATTTACTTTAAATTCCGATATTTGGACATTTTAAGTTTCGATGTGGTCATAGTTTCAATGCCATTGGATTCTAGCTATGCAGGAGTATTGCATAGAGTTGTTATTAAACAATTTCAAGCCAGAGGGACACACGACAAAATTTGCACATCGTTAAATTCAAATTCACGGGCGCGACGAAGATGTCGTTAAATTCAAATACACGCCTATTTAAGGTAGAGTTAACCCGTGCAGTACACGGGGAAAGCAACTACTTCACCTCTAAATATCGTTTGAATTCGTTTCCGTTCAGATAATATGGACATGTTCTTAAATATTTGAAGCCCATCATCATATATAGTAAGTAAGTAAGTAGCCTTTATTTGCAGCCGTTACAAATTACACCTGGGAAAAACCCGGGCGAACGCCGGGTAAAAACTGCTAGTAAAATATAAAAAAAGGTATTTGAATTTCTAAGTTATGTAAAAATGCGAAATGTTGTCTTTATATACAGTTATCTCCGATTGACTGATAAACTGACTGATATTACTCCATATCAAGTTTTAATATAAGTAAAAATTGTAAGTACAATTTTTAATAAAGTAGGCTAGTCTACACTCTATAGTTACAAAGTTTAGTTTTTAATTATGTTAGTTTATGTTAGTCACCGTGGACTTATGTTTACAATTCAAATTAGAAAATATTTCAAATTTAGCATAAACTTAGGCCTACAATTCAAATGATAAAAAATGTCAAATTTTTAATTTCTTAATTTCTTATTAAACAAAAAAAAACATTAAAAAAAATTGTTGTAGCTTAATGTTACTTAGTTAGGTTATTTGCTGATTCAAATTAAATTGTTTACGGGTTTTACTTTTAAAATACAGGGACAAGATGTAGCAAAGTGAAATGATTTTCTTGTTTAGTTTTTCCCGTTTTTCCGTTTTTTATTTTGTTGTTGTTGAAAAGACGACGTTTTGACGTTTTTATTCAGTTTTAACCGTTTTTACCAAGTATAGGCCTAAATTGACTTAAATAGGACAATTTGCAATTAAGTTGCAGGGGGATACTTTTTGAATGGGGGATGATCTCGTACGACTCATGGGGATACTTTTGCACGAGGGGGGATAGTCCCTCACGTTCAGATTCATCCGGCCGGATACTTCATTTCGCTAAGGGGATATAATTCTAATGGGGGATACTCTATTTCGTCACACCGGCTCTTTGACACCCCTGCATTAGGTGTGCAACAGTAGTTGCCATAGCAACATCATGCAGCGCGTAAGTAGATAAGCTGTTCTGATAATTTTATTAGATAATCCTACTAATAAATAGGTATCGTCAGTATATTTAACAAGAACATTAAAGCTGTAATGATGATGATGATGATGATGATGATGATGATGATGATGATGATGATGATGATGATGATGATGATGATGATGATGATGATGATGATGATGATGATGATGATGATGATGATGATGATGATGATGATGATGATGATGATGATGATGATGATGATGATGATGATGATGATGATGATGACGATGACGATGATAATTTTCGCGTGCGAAGCACGCCCGTTCTCCAACTTTTCGACTTTGGTATTGTACCAAACCTTTGTTTTGAAAAATTAATAAACAATGCCCAAATGTTCTAGTGTCATCTTGGGAAATATAAATAAATATTCAAATTATAATTAGCCTATAATCCCAATGCTACAGCACAGATGAGCATCTGCCCTGGGATCAGAAGTCGCTGACTGCAGTGCATGTGATTGACTGAATAGACCCCATAAGGCAGCTGTCTCTTTTTAGTTGAAACCAGTTGATGCCATCCAGGCAATGTATGTTTCCATTTACCTCTGAGAAACGATTACTGGTTATCTATATCTCGCCACAAACAAATCAACCATCCCACATTCGTCAATTAGTTACAATACAACCAGTCCACTCAACCAGCGGTCGTTTTATTTTAGGACTCACAATCATCTCACCTCGTCTTCATAATTTGACATTAATTTTGATCTATAGTCAAGCTACTCCGCCATAGACCTGGGAGTCGACCCCAATAAGTCGACCCCAGTCGACTTGTGCATCCAAGTCGAGTCGAGTCGTTTCTGCTTAGCGCAACTGACCCCTAAGTCGAATTTGTACTGAAAAGTAACCTCAAGTTGTTTTCTACAGAAGTCGACTTGGGACACAAACAAATCTAAATTTATCTCGTCACTCTAATGATCGTGAGGCCACGGCGGTGTTTAAGCAGTTGTATAGTGTTTTTAGTGTGAACAAGCGTTTTTAAGACCTATAGTGTGTTAGGGTTGTGTCATGACAATACACCTGTATATAATTATATATGTATAAACATGATCTAGTTGAGCGTGCGGTCAGCGATGCTCGTCTTATGTAAACACTGACTGAATATAATAGCTTGTACTGAGCACGTGCTAATAGCGCGGGAAAGGTTAGAAATTGCTGATTACAGTCGATTTGAATAATGCAGTTCTCTTAATACAGTAGATAGAGCTGTATATTGAGAGTGAAGTGTTAAGAAATATAGTTGATTTATGTTGACGATATATATTGAATTGAAGTGTTGAAGATAAAAGTTGATTTTTAGCTCATTTGAACAGTAAGAAACGCAGAACGGTACTGCGATATTATTTTGTATTATCGACGCCGGTTGCTTCGGTTGGTCTAAGCAGTTACTTTAGCCCACTTATTTTTATCGGTGTCGATTTATCTATAACATATAATAAATCATGATATAGAATCTATAGCCTATCATGATTTATTATATGTTAAAGCGTCACACGCACGTTTAATAAAACTGGTGAATCGAAATGTTAATATAAATGTTAGCGGTGATGGGCACACACTACTTAACTAGTAGTTAAAACTACTTCCTAACTACTTTCAAAATAAGTAGTTATAACTACTGTTTAACTACTTTAGATGACAAGTAGTTATAACTAGTTTTGGTAACTACTAGTTAAGTAGGTAACTACTTTTCAAACTACTTTTCTAAAGTTATGTTACGGTACAATGTATTAATTACTTATATTCAACACAAGTAATAAAAAGGTCAAAAATAATTACCAAGTCACAAATCTAATTATAATGAATTACTGCATTATATCAAATAAACTAACAAGGGACAGGACCTGCTACTGCTAGAACAGTAACAAAGGCCCAATAGTTATGACTGCTAACATGTGTAACTTACAAAGTCTGCAATTGCCAACTAGGGCCTATAATAACTCTTACTCTTAGAACATTGCAAATGTTTAAAATTAACAGGTTGATGATATTTACTAAATGCTAGTAAATTTAAGAGGATGAAGAGGCTAGACCGCTAAAACAGCTCTTTAAAAACCATCCTGTCAAACAGTTTGTTCGACATTCTCCATCTTCTTGGGGTAACTATCATGCCCTAACACCAAAAAGACGTTCAACTATACGGCGCTGCTCGGCAGCGTTGAATTGGCTTTCAGGTAAAAAAGATATAACTTGTGAAATCGATCCAAGACAGGAAGCGCAAATTTCTAGTAACAAAATTATATAGCGCTATCACTTATAAATCTATAATGTCTATGGCCAATGTCCGTAAATAGGAAAAAATTTAGTTAATAAAAAAAATAGTGTAGTTATTAACTACAAACTACTTGATAAAAATAGTTATAACTATTTTTAAAACTACTTCTTTAGAAGTAGTTATAACTACTACACAACTACCTTTGTAGTAGTTATAACTACTAGTTAGTAACTACAGTAGTTAAAAGTGCCCATCACTGAATGTTAGCACGTCTGCCTTATCAAGAGCTGAACACGCGCAAATCAATGAACGTTTAGTCGTCAGTGAATTCGACCCAAAGAAATCTGGATCTCATACTAATCAATCGATCGTTTGACGCAACTTTGGTGCACTGCATTAGTCGTTTGCAGACGGAAAAACTGTTGTATCAGACAATAATCGACTATAATTGTCGGTGAGTAATAGTACAGTAACTGTGGGATGATACGCATGCATTGCTATTTGAATTACGTTAGTGGCCAAATAATTATGGCAACAGAATTGAACTGTGCCATTATAACACGCCATTCAGTGCAACCAGTCCGCGGTCCACTGCAGATTCTTCTGTTAACCCATCAGAGCATTACAAAACTGTTCGGAGCACAAACACAAACAGCTTAAAATAGGCCTAATCAGCAATTTTATTCATCAGGTGTTGAGAGCTCATTACTCATTAGTATAAGAAATTAATGCTTGCCAGACAGATTGGCATGACATATTTGTATTACTAGCCGTACGTAATCGTAATTTCCATGTCAGAAGTCGACTTTAAGTCGAAAGTTGGTTGGTTTTCTGCCAAGTGGGGTCAAGTCGTTTTGACTCCAAGTTGTCGACTTCAAGTCGACCTCAAGTCACTTTAGGATCAAGTGGGGTCAGATTGGCTGACCAAAGTGACTCCCAAGCCTACTCTGCCACCATGGGATCAACTGCCTAATGAATAACGTCATCTATCCAACCTTCCAGCCAGTTGATTCTCTATAGTAAAAATAATATAGTAAAAGGTCAGCAGGGACACTTACTTGAATCCTAATGCATAATGCCCAGGTTTTCCCTGTATTTGAAAATTAGTAATCGATAACCTAAACGTGCTAGCTTAAAATAACAGCTATATATAAGTAAGTAAGTATGTTTGTATGTGTGTATTAAGACACTTAATAAAGCGCTCTGTAACTACCTCAGAGTTTCATTGCAAGGGATGAGTAGTCAAATATATGTAAGCACGCTTAAAGCAAGTTTTAAAATGTTGCTGAATGGAGTAAAATGCTGCTTAAAATGTAGATAGGTTGCCATCGCTTGCCTCTTATTTCAACACCGACATCCAATAGGCCTATGTTGGTTGGATTTAACAAAATTGTTGGCCATTTATTGACCTCAAATGAAGGTTTGTCGAAATAGAAGTCCAATTAAACGAACATAATCTACTTCTATGGCGCCGTTGGTTGCTTTGCTCAACTGGATGCCAACACATTACGTAGTCCAACGTTTTCAGATTTTTCCATTGACAGACGTTGACCAGTAGAGATTGCTTCGCATTATAATTATCTTTAATTAAATGCTAATTACATGGGTTTGTAATTGTAGGCCTATATTTAAGTAAAGGTTAGCCGACTTATCAACACCGAGGACTGTGATTATTAGAATAGCTGAAAGTTGATCTAGATTATCATGCGAGCACTATCATCCAAAATGTGACTGATGAAAGTAGTAGTTACAACTTGATTTATATGGCAACTTGAATTTAAAGCACTTCTTCTTCCGGTAATGACTACGACGATTTTGATGATGATTACTTTTATGATGACGATAACTGTGATGATGATGAAGATATGATTATGACGATAATGAAGGTGATAAATAGTTATGATGTCGATTATGGTGATTTTCAATTTTAGAAGTTGGATCACGCGGTTACATCGACTGAAGAAAAGGCGTCTATGTTCATCGTTAGCACATGCCAATTACATGCAAAATCGTTGTCTCCTGTTTCTGATTGCATGCATGACTTAATCCAGTCACCATGGCCTCCAACAAAAGTATATTCGATTACGTGTGGCAGCAATGAGGAGTTCCATATTATGCCGCTGAATCCATGCATCGGCGACACTGATGAGCTATTATGCAGCACTGACCAGCTGGCCTTCACTGGCGACTTTCCAGTGTTGCCAAGTGATATGAGTGGCCTATCCGATAGTATTATATTCTTCAAGATTGAACCATTCCATAAGTATCCAAGTTTTGTTCGATTACGAAAATTTTGTAAAATGAACTATAACTGGAAATGCAAAAAGTACGAATTTAACTATACAGCTCATTCAGGTGAATACCTGGTGCTAGATTTGGCTTCTTATCAAAGCAATTTCTTTGTAAGTTTCAATCATGTATCGAATGAAGTCGCGCTGCCAAGCATTGTTCGTGGGCCAGCAATTAAATATCAAACAGATTCAAACCGAACTTTGGGGAATGATGTAGTCCAAGCTTTATTTTGCCCTCAGTGGCCTACAGAAGCCAACAATTGGCCTACTCGACTAAGAAAATACGGATGGCCGACAATCGATACAATTTCCGAAGTTGTACAAAATGGTTGTCATGTGGTTTATGCTCAACATCGTTCTTGCAGAGACGACAAACACCAGTGGAGATTGTCATTTTCATTTGCGGAAGTAATTTTACTTCAGAGTTGCACTCGAGTTCAACAGATTGTCTATCATTTGCTGAGATTCTTCGCAAAGAAAGAATTGATACAAAAGGATTGTTCAAAGGAGGATGAGGTTCTCTGTTCGTATCATTTAAAGACGCTGATGTTATGGACTTGTGAAGAGATGCCAACGGAATGGTGGAATTCCTCTTCTGTTATTGCAATTTGCTGTGAGCTGCTAAAAAATATGTCAGAATGGCTAAAGAGGAGATACTGTCCAAATTATTTTATTCCTGAAGCAAATCTATTTAATGAGCCACTGAACTCCGCAATGCTTTACCAGACCAAAAGAAGACTAAATGAATTCCGCAACTCTGGCAGTCTTTCTATTTGGTTCGTGGAAAACTACATACTGCCAATCACTCAGGCACCATTTCTACAATTTGTAGATTTCTATACAAGAAGAGCAATACCAGACTTCATGGATTGTTTGCTGCCTCTTCTTCAATTTCGGAAAGCGTTTGAATTAAAAAATTTGGATGTAATGCTGTGTCACAGACTTTCATTTTCTAATAAAACGGGTCGTCGTACAATTAAAGACGGTTATTACTCAGGATTGCGCAAGTGCATAAAAAAACAACAAGAACCAGAAGGTAATTTAGCAATGACATATCTTCCAGCAATAGGAAATATCTTGTGTTTCAGGTACTTTGTCATTGTACTGTATAGTTTGCACGCTGCACATGGCTCATTATCTTGGGAGAGCAGTCCCTTTGTTGAACTTGTCGAAGCTATGTTGATGCACCCTAAAATAAGGTCACAGCATCATAACTTTCCGAAAACGTACACAGAACATAGTAGTCGGTTTCAATTCCTGCGTGCTCAGCGTCTGATGGAACATTTAACTGGATCAAATAGCCCTTCAGAATTTCAACTAGCTACTCTCATGTCAAAACTGTTTCTCATTAAAGCGTTAGAATATGATGATTCTATATCGAATGGCATTGCTCCTGCAGCTTTGGCCTATCTCGCTGCACTCCATTTTGTCAAATCAGAATACGAAACAGCAATAAGATTCTGTTCGGCAGTTCTCGTAGATCAGACTCATCAGAATGAAAAGGAAACTCTGAATGCAGGTTGTTTGTTGTTTATTGACGATATCGCAAGAATCGTTGGATTGTGCGTTATTCACAAGAAGATTACTGACATTAATCTTCATTACATTGACGGGCGGCTTTATCTTGATCTGCGTCTTTCACCAGAAGTTTTTGCTCATTATTTATCTGTACTATCAGCTGAAAGAAAATCTACGAGTTTAGAGTTTTGTCATGATTTGCCAGATTCAGCATTTCCTATAGACGAATATCTGAAAGCTTTAAGACAAAAGAAATTCATTTCTGCGATGAAGTCAGATTCTCATTTCAACGCTAGCAGACAGATCGTTTATCGCAGAACATATGCGTTTACAGAAACAAACACTTCAAGTGTGAATCCAATGATTATTAAAGAAACAGTAATTGATTCTTTGATGGAATATGTTTTAGAAAATATGAAATCATTCTATTGTGTGATTCACATTGACTTTGGTATTCAGTGCAACACAGTAGATTGTTATCGTGCTTTGTACCTTTACAAATGTCGCCAATACGATGCAGTTTTACGCTTATGTGAGCGAATTCTTCGTGAGCCTGAAATGGAGAACGATTTTAAGGTATTTGCATATACGCGTGTTTTGCTGTTGCCACCTTTTGACTTATTTTTCGATAGAGACGTACAGTCGTTGTTTGGATTGCAGACACTCTGTTATTTTTTATCACCACTGAATAACGACATACGGATATATGGGAAGACTGTCAATCCACATTTTGAACTCATATTTGTCAACGATATGTACTTTAACTGGAATGACGAATTAACACAATCTCTTATTAACCGCCACACCATTAGATGCAACTATATTCTTGGAAGACATTTTCTTGCAAAATATTTAAAAGTCAGATGTTGTATCGACTGCAAACTTCCGTATTCAGAAGCAATGACTGAATTTGCTGCTCATAAAACAACTAATCGTCCATTTGAAGACATCATTCGCAGATTTCTTCTACGAAAGCTTCATATTATTAAAAAGTAACTGAAGAGTTTATTCATGTCAATGACCAAATTCTGTGTTCGTGCGAAATGTTTGTTCCGTGATATGTGATGCTGAATAGGCCTACTTAAACTTCAACGGTATTGTAACGTGACCAGGCTTAATTAAGCTATCACCGTCTTAGTGTGGAAAAGCAAAATCTTACTTGTCACTGCGGGGATAGGAGGTTTTCAAGGCATTTGAGAAGAAGGGCACAGAGTTACTGCGTCATCAACTCTTTCAGCTGGATTCGACACGTGCAATAACTTCTCTAACCATTCAATTATCACTTGCATAAGAATGAATTGTTGTACGACTTCAAAGTTCTTTGAAGGCGCTATATGTTCTTTAACTTACATTACGCTGTAACACATTATATTACATGTAGGCCTACATAACGAACACTGACAGAGAAGTGGAGTGCCTTGCAAGGGACGTCGCCTTAAGAAAAACCTGTTTATGCCGTACACCGCCCAGGTCACTAATACTTTCCGGACTGTCAACCGCGACGTAGAGCGTTCGTACATATGGGTAGATAAACAGACAGACAGACATTGCAGGCAGACAGACAGATGGAAAGACGGATATATATAGAAAGGCAGACGCACACACCAACAGACCGACAAACCTGTAAACGGACAAATGGAGAGATAGACAGATCAAGAGAGAGACGAACAGACAGACAGACAGAGACATGAACTTACAGCTTCCTTTACATTTCCACCCATATTCATATTCCTGCGTAGGCCTATACCATCTACATGTATACTGTCGAACACATGAACAGTGAGAATTTTTACAATTTCGAAGCCACTGGGTACAAATCTTAGTCATTTCTTACTGATATAGGCCTACCAATAAGTTGATGCTGAAAACATTACATTTCAGACGGTTTTAACACCAGTTATCCATTTTTATTACGTTCTTGTGCTACAATGTACATGTAATTTCATAAATGTTCAATATTTCACATATTGTTAGTAGCCTATTGGCCCAATGTTCGTAAAACGAACATATGCAAATTTGCATACCTTTGAGAATAGTAAAAAAAATAATACATACGTTCAAACATTGCCATCAAGGCCTCAATAATTATCACAGTTCATACAAAAAATTTCTTAATAAAGTTTTGGTCCAAAAACGGGTTAATTTGCGATTACAAAACAAAGCATGTTTTACATGACTTTGTATCAACTCAAATTACTCAATCATAGTAAACGTTTAAGTGCTTTGTGACTATGATTTATTCTTTACTTCGGCGTGTTTTCTGTCGGCGTTTCTCGTTTATTTTATTGGTTAATTTACCAGATGTTCCGAACGGCCCCCTTTCGGGCCATCTGGTTAAAGTTTTAACGACTTTTCGGTACTAATAATAGACGCAGATTTCATTCCAGAATTGAAATTGTTCTATAAATAAACACTTGCTCATTGCGACTTATTTCATGTTTTTCAGATACACCGTGCATTTTACTAAATAAGTGTAGCTTTTCAAAATAAATGCGCATTCTGTGGTAAAAATTAATATCCCGATATTTGTTTTAAAATTTAGGATGAGATTAAACATTTCCCTAGTAACATAAATGCCATATTAGGTGATTATCTACGTAGACTTCCAGAAATTTAGTCGAGATAACTGATGACAATTCTATGTTTTTGATACACATTTTTTGGTTTCCATCACCGTTCACATGTTTATTCTCCAGACAAACATGCAGACAAAAATATAGATAGACCCATAGACCGAGAGACAGACAGACGTCTGGTAGGCCTAAACACGTTGACACAGACTGAGTGAGATAGAGAGAGTGAGAGAGAGAGAGACAGACTGACAGAGACAGACAGAGACAGACAGACAGAGAAAGACAGAGAGAGACAGAAAGAACGAGAGAGAGACCGACACACAGAGAGAGATACACATAGAGAGACAGAGAGAAAGAGACAGGCAGACGGACAGAGACAGAGAGAGACATAGACAGACGGACAGAGACAGAGAGAGCGACAGATAGAGAGAGAGAGGGGGAGAGACAGACAGACAGACTGATAGACAGATATATTAAAAGACAGTAGGTTAGTCATACGTACATACCAACCAGTGATCCCGTTCCAACAAAAAATAAGAAACGGAAAATTTCTGGAGAGATTTCGACTGCATATGCGTCCCCTAGCCAACGCAGCTGTAATGTGCGCACTGACTGTACACTGTGAGCACGACGATCAGGCGATGGAGAAGACAAGTCACCCGCCCTATATGCCGAGGCTAAGAAATATGAAGTCGATAACACTTCATACCCTTGGTTCCTCTTCCTCTTCGTATACCTCGGATTTGAACCTGAGGCTTTCGGATGAACAACTGTAGAAACCATTGCGCCGAAATTAAATAAGCTCGTCTTATGGGTCGGTAGTTTCGGTTTAAAGACGCTGTGTCATAATGAAGATGATTAGCGTTGCCCTCCTTAATCCTCGCTTCAGACTAGCATCACCGACGGTTGGCAGTTTTCCTATGTTAATCAACAGTTTGTCAATGTCGGCGATAGTAGAACGATTACGACGATGAATCACATTTGCTGAATTTATAGCTTCGGAAACAAGCGTTTAAGAGGTGTATAAGTAAGTAAGTAAGTAAGTAAGTGTGTTCTTTATTAAACGCTGGCAAACGCACGGCGCTGTACATACAAAGTTATACAAAGCTGTAATGAGTGCACTGACCGTACACTGTGAGACGCGTACTGTATCATGAATTGCTTAGCGACATCTTGTGGCTGCCAAGGTCAATAACGTCGACCTTTAACTTATGACTATACAATATACAATACAATTAGTAGGCCTACTGACTAGCATTTTTACCCGGCTTCGCCCAGGTTTTCCCCAGACGTAATTTTCAACGGCTGCAAGTAAAGGCTACTTACCTACTTACCTACTATATTGCTGATGGGCTTCAAATATTTAAAAAAAATGTCCATAAATTATTATATCTGAATGGAAACGATATTTAGAGGTGAACATAGTTGCTTTGCCCGTGTACTGCACGGGTTATCTCTACCTTAGATATAGGCAATATTAATTGTTCCCCGTACTACACGGGTTATCTCTACCTGAAATAGGCGTATTATTTGTTCCCCGTACTACACGGTTTATCTCAACCTTATAATAGGCGTATTATTTGTTCCCCGTGCTAAATAATCATAAAACATTGAATGCTTCGCCCGGGGTATTTTTTACCAGGCCTTACTTTAGACGGCTTTGCGAGGAATGGCGTTTTGTTCCTCGTTTCGTAGCCGCCCGTGTTTTTCAATTAAACGACATCTTCCTCAGCGCCCGTGATTTTGAATTTAACGACATCTTCGTCAGCTCCCGTGTATTTGAATTTAACGATGTGCACATTTTTTGTGTGTCCCTCTGGCGAATTGACGCGCTGGCTTGAAATTGTAACTCTATGCAATAATACTCCTGCCTAGCTAGATTTCAATGACATTGAAACTCTGACAACATCGAAACTTAAAATGTGCAAATATCGGAATTTAAAGTAAATTTTGAGTTGAAATGAAGTTGGGTTGAGATCTATAGAAATTCAAATGAAAACGTTCGTTAAAAATTTCGTATCCCTAAAGTGTTGCATTGGCGAATTTTTTAAGTCCGATCACCTAGGAAATTCTGCCGTGGGCGTGACCACTTCTGATTTGAAATCAACGGTCATCGTGATTGGTTGCGAATCAGAGCGTTGACTTAGATGCTCCGAGTGACGTAAGATTGCATATTTAGCCAGCGTGACGTGGACAAATGGCCATACTATGGCCGGCATTGAGATATAGCCTAGCCTCGTTCAAAAAGTTGGAAATTTGAAATGGCCATATATCGGCGTTTAAATAAAATTGCGAGCTGAAAATAGTCGCGTTGACCTAGACGTGGCGTAATAATGTTTTGTATTTTTTTCAAATAGCTAAAGCGTTCCGTTTCGGAGCCTTTAGCCGGACAAACAAACATAGACCTACGGAAGGATAGAATAATCAGACTCTGCCTTATAATAAAGATTATATATTTCCAACTGTAGCTGCAGTTCCTGTTTAACGACGCTGTGTTAGAAGAGTGATAATCAACATCGCCCTCCTAAAATAAAAGCTTGAGATTGGCGCTACCGGTGTTTACAGCTTCAACAATATTTCTTTCAACTAACAGTTCATCAACGAATATATGGTATCTATATGTTTCATTATTTCGTAGTAGGTTTCTTGAAGAGGCGCTATAAAAAATTATCAGAATGAATTAATTAATAAAAATTTTATTAATTAATTTCATTAATAAAATTAAAAAATTAAATGCATTAGGTTACTTACTGCCAGAACGTCGATTCCAAAGGAAGCCAAGGATGAGCATTCCGATGACGAAAAGAACGAGACCAATTATTGCTCCTGCTCCTAGAATTATCTTCCACGACGTCCACGTCTTCTCGTTCAGTCTTAATTCCCCTGTTAACCCTCAGGCTACCAAGCTTTTGTAACACGGACTACCAAGGGGGGGTGGTTACCACCCCCCCCTGGATTTCGGGTTTGGTTTCACATATCATATCTTGTAATACACCAATGGATTCAGCATTCAATTCTGCACAGAATGGTATATTTGTTGTACATTATGTGAATGCACCTCGAAATTACATAATTTTTAACATCGGAACTGATAATTAGCGATATTTTATATTATTGCGTATATTTTTTACTTGTTAGATAAACAAATATACGATTATGTGCTTTGAAACTGATCTACGTATCCAAGATACACACATATACATCCCTACACATGTTTATATATGCATAAATATACATTCATACATATATTATCCATACATATATATTGGTTTACGTTGTGATGCTGCATACAGACATTTTCACACAGATTACGCGTATTATTATTTATTTTCATCACTTCCGGTTTTAAAAAGACAAACCTTAAGTATGCAAATGAAGCCCTACATTCCCTCTAAAGAATGGTATATTTGTTTCTCTTCCAGGAAGAAAACTGAATACGCTACAGACAAAAAAAACTAAGGGGAGTCCTTCCATTCAGCCATTTTTCACGCATATTACGGGTATTATTATTTATTTTGATCACTTCCGGTTTCAAAAAGACAAACATTTAAGTATGCAAATGAAGCCCCGCATTCCCTCTATAGAATGGTATAATTTGTGTCTCTTAATATTAAATGACGGATAAGATATAGTCAAAAATCTAGGGGGGGTGGTATCCACCCCTGGTGCCTCGGGTATATTGGGTATAACTTTTGAATGGCGTGGACTACCACCATAATGTTTACCTCAAAATGTGCGCCAATGAATCTGCTACAGCTACCTAAATTTTTCAAAATTTTTATTCCACACGGGAAAAATTTTTATGCATAAAAACATAGGGGGTGGCAACCACCCCCTTTGGTAGCCTGAGGGTTAAAGACATTTACCGACATTTAAAATTTCTGGAAAAGGTTTTCTCAGACAGCAACCACACAAAACAAGGTTGAACATCTTTGTTCATCGGTTGAACATCTTTGCCACACTGCTGACTAAGCCTCCTCTCTGCGGTCTTGGGAAACCCGGGGCATGTGCTCCATGGGCTACTACCCCCACCCCCAAGCCGCTCCCCTACTCCCTGCGCCCGAAATTACATGACCGTTTTATTCCACAAGCGGACAATCTCACTCGCAGATCGTTTATAATAAGAATGTTATACTCTGTACAAATGTATGTACACCAAAGTGCGGATATGCATGCAATTGGTTCAATAAAGAATATACTTACTTACTTACCTAACCTTCAGATTTCATCATTTTATAGAAGTTTTGTCTATCTATCTGTTCAATCGTCCAAATATTAAATTTAATTTCTCATAATTAGTGTAACTTAAGACTTTAGGTATGGAGAAGTTAATTTTTTTATAAATGTGTATTTCAGAACGTCATTTCCCAAATTTTTAATCAATCATTAATATTTTAACGACGATCCAGTGATCTTTTTTAATTAACATTCCCGTATTTACATATTGGTTTCTCGGTCGTTTTAAGTACAAATATCGGGCTAGCACTGTCCGTGCACGGGGACCTTAAATGGTGTGGCGCCCCATCGAAAAGGCCAGCAGTGGTGAAGGATCTCACCCGATCAATTCATTGAAAAACGAACAGGGTTGAGGCCATTATGCGTTGGCTATAGAAAAACGTGATTTACATTTAGCCTACGCTCGTCGTTAAAAAGTTAAAGTGTTAAACACAAATCATCTCCTTTATATTTAAAAGCAATAACACGTAATGTTTTCACCTGTCTGAGGCTCATATTGGTAAGAGAGGGCAATCATTCGATTTTCCCGACTGTATCCATTGTCATCAACACATCTGTATTCTCCGAGGTATTTAGCGCATTCTGAAGAACAGTTTGGATAAATCATTATATATAAGAACTCCTTCGCGACATAAATTTAAGGCGGTTCATCATGAAATAAGGCATCAAAATGGTCATCTGAAAAGGCACATGAGAATCCATAGTGGTGAAAAACCATACAGGTGCGAGCTATGTCATAAATCATTTAATCGTGGTGATGATCTGAAAACACACACGAGAACCCATACTGGTGAGAAACCATACGGGTGCCATTTATGTCAGAAATCATTTAATGAAGGTGGTACTCTGATAAAGCACATGAGAACCCATACTAGTGAACAACCATACAGGTGCCTGCTATGTAAGAAATCATTTAATCAAAGTTGTAATCTGAAAACGCACCTGAGAACCCATACTGGTGAAAAACCATACGAGTGCCAGCTATGTCAGAAAGCATTTAATCAAGGTGCTAATCTGAAAACGCACATGAGAACCCATGCTGGTGAAAAACCATACAGGTGTCAGTTATGTCATAGATCTTTTATCCGTCTAGGTTCCTTGACGGTGCATATGAGAACCCACACAGGAGTTAAACCATACGTAAGTGAGGGTTGTAATAAAGGATTCACAGATATTGGACAACTAAAGAGTCACAGAAGAACTCATGCAACTAAGAAGCAACACTCGCACAACAAACCTTATACCAAGAGCAGTTCTTCAGCGAAGCAGTTTAAACTCCATGCAGGAACACCGCAACAGGATCTTAAAATGGGAAGTGAAGTAATTGCTAACCTGCCTGATCACTTCATCAGATTTAGTAGTCCAGGGGTTCTTCATAAAGAAAATGAGCGTTACTCAACAAACTTACATCCACATTCTACTGGAGCTGCAGGTCCGTTTCCGAAGAGAGATAGAGAATGTCTGTATATTGGCAAATTCAAATCTGCTATGAGTACAAAGGCGTCTTTGTCAAAATCTTTTGGATGTGGCATATGTGACGATATGCTTGAAATAGAGATGGAATTTCTCGAGCATTGTTCTAGCCATCGATTTTCTCCACCTGACGATATAGCTGTTGACCTGTGCTGAATTATGATTCAACGACTAAGGAGTTTTTATATAGCGCCCCTTCAAGGTAATCTACTCAGAAGCGCTTGAATTGCTTTCATGATATATTAAGTAATAGACTTCATTAGCTTATTCTACTTAGATTTAGTGTTTGACGTTATACTGGTCATTACGAAAACTAAATGTGTAATCAGGATTGTCATTAAATGACACCTCGCATGTTTACACAAAATAACAGGATAAATTTTATCCTGTATATTTGGTGTTTTGTTGACTTCAAATGGTGATTTTATGTTACATTTAATTCTGGTCTTAAAGGCTGCATGTCATAAATTGCATATGCTTAATTTTCTCTATATTTGTTTAATACGCTGACATTTTATACTTGGCATTGATATTATTCATTTTGTTTCAACTGGATTTTATCCTTCTTCGAAACTACTGTAAGCAACCTTACTGTAGTGTTGTTTAAACTATCGGTTGTGTCAATACGTACACTCGTACAGTGTATATCTACGTTGCCTAAGCCTATGCATATTTGTACCAGGTGGTTTATAATGTAAAGTAGGTCTACTCCATGCAGATGGTTATATCATGCATATATATATATATATATATATATATATATATATATATATATATAGTACATGCATACATGAGAAACGCCGGGAATCCCTTGTACGAGAAAAGGCTTCTCCCCTGCAAGAATTGTGAACCCGTGGAATGGTTTCGACGATAGCAGCCTACTGTCTCAGACAGTATCACCGCTGTTGAGAAGAAACTTAGGAGGATGGGCTGTTCAGCTCTCCAGGTTGAATTGCGGTGTTTCTTACACAGATTACACGTCGTCTGACAAGTTAAAACCTTTGTTATGCTTTATTCCAACCCACAAACCATGCAATATAGGCCTATAAAGAAATCGGTACCCCGTCAGAACGGCCCAGGACAAATCGGCCCCGATAAAACGGCCCCGACAAATGGGCCCCAACAAAACGGCCCTCGTCAAAATGGCCTCGACAAAATAGCCCCGTCATTTCGCCAGTGTAGCACTTCAGTCATATAGTCTGAAATATGGGAGAAGCGAGGAAGGCGTGCTATGAGCCTAGCAACGGCGTTTAAGACAGACTGGAGGGGGAGAGTCGCAACTTCGGGAGACCCATGAAGAGCGAGTTGCAGTAATCCACACGAGAGCAGATGAATGCATGCACAATGGTGGTAAAGACGGCGGGAGCGACTGATCGTCTGATGGCTCTCAGTCGCCTCAAATGAAAAAAGCAAGAGCGAGTCAAATTCGAGATGTGCTCGGTGAAGGTAAGGGAGGAGTCGAGGGTGACACCCAAATCTCGAACACTGGAAGAGTAAGTAAAAGAGGGAAACTTATCAGTCAGCAATGGGAGGTCAAGTTTAAGCAATTGTTGCCTGGTCCCAAACCAAATCAGTTAAGTTTTAGCCGAATTGAGACAAAGTCGGTTTGATGATATCGAGCAGTTTAGATCACGGGCAAGTGCATCAATAGAGGAGACCAAAGAGATTTGATCAGCTGGTGAGCCATGGACGAATGCTTGGGTATCATCCGCATAGAGGTGACCAATCGCAGTGTATCCATTATAAGATCCTCCTCTTGGTCTCCAAATCTCAACTTGGCCTTGCACCAAAATATCTCTCGGACTTTATACATAAGCCTCTCTCTGCAACATCTGCTCGCCCTTTGCGCTCTACTGACCGTCTGACCTCTGTCCCTCGTGTTAACCCTCCGAGGACTGAACTTTTTGTAGTCATTCTAGTACTATGAGGGGGGTCTAGCAGACCCCTAGGTCTATTGTACTGTTTTGCATTGACTATCCAATTTTTTAATTGTTGTAACTGAAAATTAAAACAAGGAGACACTGCAGACACTTGTATATGTGTAACATAACAATAAAACTAATTACAAATACTCGGGTATGCGAAGTATTCACATACATGTGAATTTATCAGTTATGTAGCCTATCATTTTCAGTGGTACATTGTAGATAAACAAAACATGTAACAATGTAGTTTCATATATATCGCGTCTTAGCAGTAGCATATTATTCGGACAGAGTGATAAGTGCTATATAGATGTCCTTTTGGTCGTAATTACCTACAGTGCTGGTCAGCCTACTGGTCATTTTCCGTGGCACAATTGCAACAGCGACGAGACATCTTAGGGTTAGGGTTACCCTAACCCTAACCCTAACCCTAACCCTAACCATTGTCTTCCTGTTCTCGATTTATAGCCATTTGCCGCATCTCCCGAAAACGACTGCTCATCATCAGAACTGCTGGTTGGAGACGACTGTTCTTCATGCAAACTGCACCGGTCTTCACATTCTAATGCAGAATTCGTCGAATTCTCACTGTTACGATCCAGATCTTTTGCAGTAGCAGCCTCAGGTTCGACATCGGAGTAATCGTCACTGTCGTCTGTATTGTCACTCATATGACCATCATCTTCATCATCAACGATCATTTTAGTAGCCTCAGCTAGCGAAAATCTACGTCTAGAAGTCATTATCTAAGTTTGTTTACGTATATCCTTCACGAAATAATACTGTAATGCTTATACTTTATCAAAAAATAACACCAAATCATTTGCTGCACATTGCAACCGCATGTGTTTTTAGCCTTATTTCTGGGTTATGTTGTTTACATGCCGTTTCCATGGTAACCAGTATGAGAAACCAATTGCATTTTTATTACTTTAGCGCATTACTGGGCGAGCAACAAAGTCATAAAATATCACAACCAAACTCAATCGGATACTGAGTGAAATACTAAAAAAACCGGCCCGGGGTCTACTAGACACCCCTCATAGGCGTACGAGGGTTAAATCTGCCTTGGCTCAATGCCGGGCATTTGCAGTGACAGGTCCCTCCACTTGGAATGGCCTCCCCCCTTTTCTACGGGCTAAGCTCATGTCTGGGATTTCTCACGCATCCTGTCGCTCTCTTAAGGCGTTTCTTTTCCCCGGGGCTTCCGCGCTGAAAGCGCCTCTGAATAGTCTATGCTGCGAGAGGCGCTCTACAAATTTCTAGATACGATACGATAGTACGATTTCGGATTCCCCGTCATTGGCCCATCATATCGGCCCCGTCATATTGGAATTATGAAAATTAATTAGTTGCGTAAATAGAAGTTGGATTTATGATAGTTGTCATTGAAAGCATTTAAATAATTAAATACGCCAACCAGTTAGCATTAGACGATGGGTCCCCGCAGTCCATTGTCCAGCTGAACCGTCGCTTGAGGCCTCATTTCAACATAGTTTGTCAGCGTAAGCTTAAAAGTAGGCTACTTGGAACATTGGATATCATATTTTGAATGGGGCCGATATGACTGGGACGATATGACGGGGCCGATTTGACGGGGGCCGTTATGACTGGAGCGGTGTCACGACAATTCGTCGAAAGACATTTCGTCTACGACACTTCGTATACAGACATTTCGTCGAACGACATTTCGTCTACAAAGTTATTTGATATTGTCACTTTAAAATGGAAGCTGGATTGATGAAAAAAACTGTTTCCCTAAATGGAAGTGGGATTGATGAAAACATTCCTATGTTGAAATAGAAGCTGGATTGATCGAAATAATTTTTCCCGTAAATAGAAGCTGGAAATCAACCTGGATGCATGGATGAAAATAGGTTTCCATTCAATAGAAGCTGGATTGATGAAAATAATCTTGTCAGTAATTAGAAGCTGGATTCCTGAGAATATATAGCACGTTTTAGCGAAACTATAAGAAAGCGGCCTCTGTTGATTTAGCCGTAATGGATAGCCTACAGATACACTTGTAGACGAAATGTCGTTAGACGAATTGTCGTAGACGAAGTGTCGTTAGACGAAATGTCGGTAGACGAGTTGTCGCGGAACCGACTGGGCCCGATTTGACGGGGCTGTTTTGTCGAGGCCATTTTCACGGGGGCTGTTTTGTCGGGGCCGTTTTGTCGGGGCCGATGTGTCCTGGGCCGTTCTGACTAGAGAATGTAATCCCGGAGCATTTTGCCAATCCCGGGATTACGGGATTAGAAATGAATCAATCCCGGGATTGACGTTTGCAAGGAAAAATTCGTCTTCACTGTAGAATGGCGAGAGGAGAGAGATCAAGTGAGAGGATAGGAGATCTGGCGAGAAGGATGATTTGATGAGAGGAGCGGAGATCTAGTTAGAGGAAATCTGGTGAAAAGGACAGATCTGGTGAGAGAAGATCTGGTGAGAGAGAAGAGGATATCTGGTGAGAGAAGAGGATATCTGGTGAGAGGAGAGGTTATCTAGTGGGAGAAAGAAGATGTGGTCAGAGGAGAGATCTAGTGAAAGGATAGGAGATCAGATGAAAGGGTAGTAGATCTGGTGAGAGGAGAGGAGATCAAGTGAGAGGATAGGCGATCTGGCGAGAAGAAGGATGACTTGGTGAGAGGATATCGGGTGAGAGGAGAGGAGATCTGGTGAGTGGAGAGAGATCTGGTGAGAGCAGAGCAGATCCGGTGAGAGGAGAGAGATCCGGTGAGAGAAGACGATATTTGGAAAGAGGAAAGGAGATCTGGTGAGAGGAAGGAATATCTGGTCAGAGGATAGGAGATCTGGTTAGAGGATAGGAGATCTGGTGATAAGATAGGAGAGTTTTCTGGTGAAAGGAGAGGAGATCTGATGAGAAGATAGAAGATCTGGTGAGAGGAGATCTGGTGAGAGGATAAGAGAATATGGTGAGAAGATAGGGATAGAGGTCTGGTGAGAGGATAAGAAATCTGGCGAGAGGATAGAAGATTTGGCGAGAAGATAGGGTGAGATCTGGTGAGAGGATAGGAAATTTGGTGAGAGGATAGGAGATCTGGTGAGTGGATAGTAGATGTAGTGAGAGCGGAGGAGGTCTGGCGAGAGGATAGGAGATCTGGTGAGAGGAGAGGATCTCCTATTATTCCATTTCAACTTACTTATTACACTTGTTTATGCTCATGTAATTTATGTTAATAAAGTTGATAGTCAATTTCATTGAATTTGCAATTGACTTTGCATTATAAATTATTTGGGGTCAAAATGACCCCCTTGGTGCTTCTAGGAAGTTCGATTTCTCGGTACTTCTAGTGTTAAAGGACTGCTCTTCTCTTCTTCTTCTTCGAAGGACATGTTTGCTGAAATAAATGAACTACTTCTCACCGCTATTCAGGTGACGCCAATGGCGTGCAAAGACCATACGTGGCTATAGGTTTGACATCAAACATCGTTTTCCATCTGACTTACTGTGCGTATAAACAGAGCTCTTAAGATGCGCTTTACCAGTTTTATGATACATTACATTACAGGTGCAAAGAAGAAACGTTCATATATATATATTTCTATACGACGAATTAATTTCGTTTGAAACCCGACAATATTTCTGTCATGAAAAAGTAATATTGTTTCAAGAAATAAAACTTTTAATAACATTAATTTGAACGTCGCCATCATGTCTGCCATTCTATTGTGCTCCTTTCTTAATAAAATTTCATATCACTCAGGTACGGCAGAGGAGAGCTCCTCCGTTTAATTTCTGATGGTTGCGCTGTGAAGGAAATAAATGAAGAAATAAAGAAAAGTAATTGGCAGTAAACACGCGTATGCAGTGTTCCGTTAACGCCCAAAAGGCCGTAAAAACGTCCAGAACGTCCAAATGTTTCGGTGTGATAGTCGATGTGGATGATTAATGATTGCCATCGACACAGTCGACCACGACGTCCTGCCCCAGTTATATGTTGGCATTTAAGCAAGTGCACTAGAGTGGATGACTTTCTACCTGACTGACAGTATAGTCATCTCCATGCCCCTCTTTTTATCTTGGCCACTTTCTTTACCTGTGACGTTCCTCAAGGCGTAGTCCTATGACCCATTCATTTCAAGTGCATTATGATTTGATTGAATTAAGCTGCAGTAGATTTATTTCCAACCTGTCAACGATGCATCTCTGCTCATGGCAGCTCATTGCGAGGGATCGTAGATGCTGGACAGCGGTGAAATCAGGACCTCAGCAGTCATAGAACTGGGGGCAACCGAATAGAGATGACATTGGAGACGAGTTTTCCATATTATGGTTTAAGATGTCGGCACTATCAAATGTTGCACTGTTACCGGTTATATCAGTGGAGAGAGAATTTTTATTCGTACAACATGTAGTTTGAAAACAGTCTTTCCAACTGATACAAAACAACGACAGTTGAAATAGTATAATAGGACAGTAAGGAGCTTAGGCAGCTGGTAATAGCAATCACGACTAAGGCGATGCAGATGTTGCGCAAATGCAAGCTTCTGCTCTAACAGGATACCGAGGTCACGGGCTGTAGCTGAAAAGTTGTAGGTAGGGAATTTAATAGTCTGGTCTTCCAAATTAAGCTTGGCAAGCTGCTGCCTAGTACCCAGCCACATGAACTTAGTCTTAACAGAATTCAGACGTTAGCGATTAGATGACATTTATGTTTCTAACCTGACCAGGGCGCGACCCATTTCCCCGACAGCCAAAGCAGGATTTGCAGGTCGGCAGTGAATATAATTATGACTGCATATCATCTGCGTAAAGCTGGCCCTGGGTCCGACTGTCTGCCAGAAGTGTGGAAAGCCCAGAGGTAAGTTTTTATAGATGACATACAAGAGCTGACCAAGGACAGAGCCCTGAGGAGACTATAGGGGCAGGGTCCTATAATTATATACCTTGTAGGACCGCCTTATTATTGGTTACATAAATAAGTGACTGATTGAAATTATTGATTGATTAAATTAGATGATTTTGTCTGTAATGCTATTTTAGCTAAGATTGTGGTAAATTAGATGATTTTGTCTGTAATGCTATTTTATTTTTAGTTAAACCGTTTTGGACCAATGTTCGTTTTACGAACACATTTTTTAATGACATCAAATTGGTTGAGGTCATCACTTTAGTTTTCTTTTCATGTGCTCTTATGTCAGCTAAAGGTTTGATTTGTCGGATAAATCGCAAAAAAATTTGTTTTGAAAGTTTTGAACTGTTTTTGTCTTATGCTAAATACCTCAACTCCAGTATGTTCACCGTCTTTTGTTTGAAAATTTGTAATTTTGGTTCGATGTGTGATATCGCACGAGCTAATGGGCATTTGACAAGTGCACATATTTAGCACAAACTACATGTCATTTGCATAATTTTACTGTAATAAATGGAGTCGTAATTTTTTCATATCTGGGTCATGTTCGTTTTACGAACATTGGTCCAATACGCTACTGATGGCGTCAAGTCAAGTCAACGTTGATTTACATAATAATTATGCATATTTCTGATCTTGAGCTACATGCATCAACCAAATCATATGTGTGTGTGTGTGTGTATGTGTGTGTGTCTCTGTGTGTGTCTGTGTGTGTCTGTGTGTGTGTGTGTGTCTGTGTGTGTGTGTGTGTGTGTGTGTGTGTTTGTGTGCTTGCGTGTTCGTGCGTGCGTGTGTGTGTGTGTGTGTGTGTGTGTGTGAGAGAGAGAGAGAGAGAGAGAGAGAGAGAGGATGACAGCCTCGGTAGTTAAGCTGTCTGACAGCTTCTGACGATAGGCTAGTTGAACATCCCCAGTGTCACACTCTTACTTTCGACAACTTCTTCACTTCATTGGTACTCCTCACCGACGTTGTTTCGGAACCCAGACGCTGTTTCGAATCCCAGACGTTGTTTCGAATCCCAGACGTTGTTTCGAATTCCAGACGTTGTTTCGAATCCCACCGCTGCCACCAAATATGTCACCAACTCTTTTCTTTCTTAGTTGTGACCTACCTCAAGAACTTTCCTTATCTCTACATATAAATTGCTCAACGTCTTCTAACTGTTTAAGAATTAAATTGACACAGTTCTTTGAATGTTTCTTTCTTTCTTCAAACACAGTTTAATAACAACAACTCAACTCTTGCATTACAACAACATACTACACTGTATAGTTCAAATTCACTGTCATCAGCAGTTTCTAAGTTTGGCGCGCTAACTGCACGTGTAAAACAATCTACCGTCAGCCAATGTTTAGGCTACTTTAGGCCAAGCGCCCACGAGCCGACAGCGCAACTAAGGCCTAAGACTAAAACGCTTAACAATCGAATACACATTATATATATATCAACCTAAGGAACACCTGTGCTCATTATATATGCAAAACATTAGTTCACAGCGGCACTCGACAGAAGACATGTAGCCAACCGTCGCGTAGCGACGATGGCGATATGACATGACAGTTTTGACATAAAATTACTACACTCGTTGCGATTGCCTTTTTTAATATAAGTCGCCTGACGTCACAATTCCCAAAATTATGACGTCATCGCAAAATGATGTAATTTCCCTTTGTCCTCTCATCAGTTCCTGGAACATTCGAAATTTCTGCCGAAGGCTGCAGACGGAAAAGATTTCTTTGTAGACGATGAAAGATATCGAAATGAAAACGATGAAAAAGATGGCGAAAGACGCGAAGATGGTGAAGAAACAGATGCAGTTCAACAGTAGGCCTAACTCCCGAACTGAACGGCATCGAAGTGAAAAAGAAATCATTCGTAATGTGTGAGAGAAATTTTATCATCGTCATTTCAACGACCGATAATAATTGATCATTAGATAAGGAAGTCTGTTAAAAACTTGAAATTATTAAATGAAAGAATAATTAATTTTAATGTAACTAGGCCTAAGAAGTGAATATGAAAGTAGGCCTAGGCCTATATGATATCAGAAAAAAATATTACATAGAAGTAAGAAAATTTTACGGCGTGCTCTCCCTTCGTTTACTGCATCTGTTGTTCATGAGTTTGGTATAACGTTTGGCTGTTGCGGTCTGTATAATAACTTCGCTATTGTGCATCCATGCTTGGACAGATGGACGAGTCCGAGTCAGGACGACAGTCAGACGCAGATAATATAATAGCCTAGTTATAGAGGGATTCTTTTCCGTTATCTGTGTGTGTCTGACTGTCTGTCTATAATTTTCTGTGCCCGTGTGACGGTGTGAGCCATGTCCCATGTGGGACGCGGTGGTGTATTTGGGATGCGGTGCATGGTGTATCGGTATATGTTCTGTTCCTTGTAACCGGAGGGTCGCAGGTTCGAATCTACTTCAAGCCACTGCGTATACGACCTTGGACAAGTTGCTCACCCATAATAATGTCTTCGTGGAAGGCAACGAGAAACCATCTGACTCATATCATTCCAGCGCAACCAGTATTATGACGTCATTTTCATATACGCAATAGGTCCATTAATGAAGATTCATCTTAAGAATATAATTTGACGTCATAATATATTTTAAACTATAGACGTCATTTTATGTGAGGTTCTTTATGACGTCACAGGTATTATTTAACCGTTGTATTTAACCATAGACAACTATAGATTCCGCGCGTTGTGACATGCATGCAGAGGCGTTGCATCATTATTGTCTTAAAGGCCAAACTTCACCTCTGAAATTCCTCCAAGACACCGACCCTTGTAGGCGTGACTAAGAAAGACCTGCTGGCCAATGAGCATCTACATGAATTCTGCCTCACAGCTAAGCATGCTGATAGATAGTGCCGGGTCTGCTGGCCTGCTAAACTACCCCGAGGAACTGTCCACTGTGTCCAGTGACCTGTGTGAAACCCCTGTATGCAGATTAGCTAGCTCGTGTATCAAATTCAGCCGGGACTGTTTACATCAGGCTACACTGTCTAAGCCTTGCATTTCCAGCTTGGCTTGTGCCGGGCCTGCCGGCCTGCTAAACTAGGCTGAGGAACTGTCCACTGTGTCCAGTGACCTGGTGTCACTGGTGACCTGTGTGAAATCCCTTTATGCAGATTAGCTAGCTGCGGATCACAATCAGCCTGGGCTGTTTACAGTTGGGTCTCTCAACTGGTCAGCCTAAGCTGTGTTTCATATAGAAGAACTACATGCTGTCACATTCCAGGTGCTAATGGACGTTGGAAATGCCCTTTCTAGTATTCATTCTTTGGTGTTAGATGCTGTTTATTGCAAGAGTGTTTGATTGCAATTGGAAAATTCCTTATCTAAACTTGCACACTTACAGTGCACAAAGCATAACTTCACTGAAATTTGTATTATTATATTTGATGCCCTTAGTGGACTGACTGACTGATAATGGCATCCTTACGACTTGAAGAACACTAGGCTTGCGTATGTAGGTTACACAAGGTACAACAAGAATTGTTAGGTCGTACTTTTGCATGCTGCTAGCAAATACAGACTCCGGAGTTCTGTTGTAGGCCTATATGCATTTTCAAAGGAATCAACACCAGAGTGATTTGATTCGTGGGGGTAGGGGTGCCATTCGGTTACTGACAAGCTGGAAAAGCAAGGCTTAGACAGTGTAGCCTGATGTAAACAGTCCCGGCTGAATTTGATACACGAGCTAGCTAATCTGCATACAGAGGTTTCACACAGGTCACTGAACACAGTGGACAGTTCCTCGGGGTAGTTTAGCAGGCCAGCAGACCCGGCACTATCTATCAGCATGCTTAGCTGTGAGGCAGAATTGATGTCGATGGTCATTGGCCAGCAGGTCTCTATTAGTCACGCCTACAAGGGTCGGTGTCTTAATTAGTTTCTCCGTAAACTTTCTGTGTTGAAGTTTGGCCTTTAAGTTATTTCATTTAAGAAACTATTCTGAAACAAGTTGAAAAATACCTGAAGACGAATGAGGTTATGTCCTTAAGATGTTTGAAGTGAAAGAACGAATTCAGACGCATTTGCAAAAGTAAGTGATTCGATTTTATACGCTTGATTAACCGGTCGATCAAGACTATCGACCTTACAAATTTAGGCTTCACGCGGCTTGCAAAATTATTTTTTAGAGGATTGAGTTCATGCCATATAGGGTAATAATTAATGCCAATCTGTATCGGCTGATCGGATTAAGCTAGATAATTTGCTTCCCTGTGCGTTGATAAGCCGTATTATTATTTTATGCGTTTTCAACGTCAGGGCAACCATAGCTGTAGGCCTACAATGTACCTGCCTGGTATTAAAAGGGTAGTGTCATTGAATATACTGGGCATTGAGATTACCGAAAAGTTCGGTTTTTCCCCGTATGTTCAAAGACTTTGCATTCGGGCCAAGCAATCTCTTTATGCCCATCGTATTTTGATCTCACATGGGCTTTCGGGGGTCAGGCTTCATGATGTGGTCAGGGCTACCACTATCAACCGCATGCTATACTCAGTGTTTAATCTAGTCCCCTTGCTGTCGGGGGGGAATCGAGGGTTGTCGGGGGGGAACCTAGTAACAAGACTTTTCCCAAGAATTTCGAGGGGGGGGTAACAAAGAGATTTCCACCAGAAAAATTCGAGGGGGTAGTAACGAGAGATTTCCAAGAAAAAATTAGGGGTCCAATAAATCCTGGGGAATTATCCCTACATTTCACACTTTATGTACAAAATTTCATCTCTTGGGTTTTTCTGGGGGGGAAACTCAATCCTGGGGGAACTTTACCCCCAGAGACGTCTAGATTAAACACTGTGCTATACTGTTCCCAAGTATGGTGGGGCTTCGCCAGTAAGCAGGAACTTGACTCTCTGAGCGCACTGGTCCGCAAGTTGGTACGCCTTGGTTTCCTACCTAAATCTTTCCCCACCTTTGAGGAGCTTTGCAAAAAGCTGACATAGACCTCTTTAGAAACATCTTAACAAATACTAGCCACACCCTCCACGACCTTCTCCCCTGTCAATTGCACTGGTCATGACCTGCGCCCACGCTCACATAACCGTGTTCTCCCTAGATTTGATTCCCTTACCAGGCGCGGCTTCTTAGCTAGGATGTTGTACAGTTAGACATATGTTTTCTAGTTGACTTAATTTTCCTCTAATTGTCGTTTTTTTTGTACATAAATTATTTCTGACTTTGTATGTAAAGCGCTGAGCGTTTGCTTGCGTTTAATAAAGAACATTCTTACTTACTTACTTACTTACTAAATTCTAATCTAATCTAATCTGAACATTTGTAAAGCGCTTCTCACAGCAGAGCTATTCAGAAACGTTCTCAGCGTAACATGCCCGAGAAAAGAGAAAGGTCTTTAAGCTGCGAAGAGATGCAGGTGAAATCCCCTCCAGAATCCTGCTACGAATTGCAGGGGAAGGTAATTCCATATTGAGGGACACACAACAGCGAAAACCCGATGCTGGGTTAATGAGGTTCGTGACCGAGGTACGAAGAGATCAGGCCGGTCAGCAGAACGAAGAGGGCGAGAAGAACGTGCAGAGAGCATCAACTATAGGCCTACATTACATTACTGACATCTTACAGCTGTGATAATGACCGTGCATTATATATGTTAAATATAATATCGTTTGAGTTGCATACATTTTGTATTCGTAACACGGTAACCGTAATCGTAGCCTGGAAATTTCTAAGGCGTAACTACATATAGGGCCTACATCGGCCTACAAAATCTAGAGTCACGTAGACTGGAGTGCGACTCGGATCACCGAGCGGTTGTTGCTACTCTTTCGATCAGGTTGAAGGCTAACGAGACTGACAGTGACAGGCCGCCTATAGGAGATACAACATCAGACTCCTACAGGACCCGTTGTTAGTAAGGATGTGCATGAGACAGACTTAGGCGCTTTAGTGCCGCAAGTCTGAAAGGTCGCGCCAACTGAGACATCTTTAAGAATGCTGTGCAAAAGATGGTCTGTCTCTGCAGTCCAATAGGTTACCGTCGTCTACAAAAGAAAGAATGAATTAATCACAAAACGAGGAATCTGGTGTCAAGGCGATGAGAGGCAAAGCTGGCAGTTTTTAAGACCACTCAGACTCTGCCAAACTCAACAAAGCAGTGCATATTTTAACTGTTTAACTACTGGGACAAATGTCCCAGTAGTTTTAGGATATGTCCCAGCAGTTTTAGGATATGTCCCAGTAGTTTTGGTGATTTGTCCTAGGTAATACTCTAATTTCATAACATTGGAATTACAGTAGGAGACTTTGTCCCACTAGTCAGTTTGAGGAGGAGGGGAACATTTTTGGTGGAAAACACTCGTTACTACCCCCCCCCCTCGAAAAATTCTTCAAGCAAGAAGTGTAATTACTAGCTCCCTGGAAAAATTTATGGAAAAAGTATATAGATACGAGGCGGCTCCCCCCGGTCTTCAACTTTTTGAGTATGTTGGACCGCTACTCCCTCTGGTCGTCAACTTTTCGAGTATGTTATGTTGGACCGCTCCCCGGTCGTCAACTTTTCACAGGATGTTGGGCACTTGCCTGGTGTCAAGGCATCAACCCTACTACTTAGCCACCCACTGGCAATTTTTAAGACCACGCAGACATATGCCAAACTCAACAAAGAGTGCAATAACTATATATAAGTCTGTCAGTGCAGAGAAGCAACGGTGGGCCGACGAAAAGGTTAAGCTGGCAGAAGACAGTCCAGCCAGAGAATGCCAAGTGGACGCTAAATTTCGACAACTTCAGGCAGCTCCCAGTGCCGGAGATGATCCAGGCAAGAAGGCTCCGACTAATAGGCAGCCAAACTACGGCCTTGGATCGGACATGCCTATATGCACTAAAGAGGCAAACTGGAAAGGTTGCATAAGCGTTATGATTCGTTGCTTGGAAGCACGTATACCACCAGCCTCCCATGATGAGCATCGGTCAGGACATGCCCAGGGTCGAGACTAATGATCGACTCAAGGATTAATCTTGGGATGCCCTCTGTGGCAGAGTCCGTGTATATAGGCTATAGGCTATATTGTATCTGGCTTTACTTTGGGAGGATGGTTTACTATATTTAAGAGTATATGTGGACAGATTCGTAAGGGATTAGTAAGGGTGTTATGCATGCTTGACCAGTTTGTGTAAGGCGTATTATAACTTTGGCCATCTGGCGAGAAACGAATTTCATATAAACCGGTTAAGTTATAGTTAAAGGATCTTAATTGGCATTAGGTTTTGTTAGCAGCGAAGACTTCGTGTGGTATAGAGCTTTTGTAAAGGAGAACCGAGTGAGGTTACTCCTATAAAACAAGCTCCGTGTTAGAGCTTCTGTAAAGGAGAACCGATCGTGAGGTTATTCCTATAAAACAAGCTCCGTGTAACCGTGTTAGAGCTTTTGTAAAGGCGAACAGAGTGAGGTTATTCCTATAAAACAAGCTCCGTGTTAGAGCAGTGGCGGCGCCAGACACTTTTTGTAACCAGGGCATAGCCAGGGCAGTCATACAAGTAGCCAGTGCACAGGGGATTTATGGTAAGGTGGCAGCGCGAGCTTATATGGTCACCACACACACACACGCACGCACACACGCGCCCACGCACAAAACACACAGAGCAGATAATGCAAGATACAATAATAGAGAAGTAAATCGGCACAGTTTCTCAACAGCCCTAATATCAGCTGTATACAGGCCTACTATAGCTGCAGATTAAGTGCCTTTTCAGCACTGGCGATATAGCAGCTAAGCTGCTAATAATAGTATCACCAGGCATATTAGGCTATCAGCCAAATGGCATCTTATATTGACTAGTATACATAGACCAACAATTAACTTTCTTAATGCAACAGAGCTCAAATGCAGCAATTGCCTATCATTTAAATATGTGATGAACTTCTAACGCAAATGTTTCAGAAAAGAACAGGACAAAGAATTTTAAAAATTAAGTTAAATCAAGTATAGGCTACGTGGTGGTGAATTTAGATATATGATAAGTGTAGGCCTATAATTCTAAATTATTATAACTCACCGCTAAGAAATTTCCCGTTGCTGGTAGCCGAAATAAAATATTATGCCTAATAGCACGAAGCTAATAATCCGAATTCTCCCAGGTATTTCTGTATAGACTGCTCTCTATAGGTGTCGAGAATATCCGCTGATGTTGATGCTTAAGGACTGCTGGTCGGAAATCTAATACGAAACATCTGTTATAAGCTTCATTAGCTTTACAAACTTAAGGGACCATTGTTTCAAGATTGAGGTAACGTGCACAGCAAGTGTTTAACGGGTCGTTAGATACTTTCTACGCGGCCATATATCTTCATTATTTGTCGCCTTCATCATCTGCCATGCCGAGGGCTTCGGCTTGGCATCATATGCATCAGTAAGCCTGACCTGAAGCGATAAGAGGTGTGTTCCACCACTGAAGCCTCTTTGAGTTGAAGCGAACCTTGGGTGTATTGGTCCGAAATAATATGTGTCTTAGATATCATACATATGATACATAAATATTTTAATTAATTTTCGTGCTGCAGCACTGAAACTGAAATCAACAACCCCCAGTTTTTGCTCAAAAACGTTACCCGCCCACTTCTGACATCGTGAGAGATCGTTCTCCCAACCCCAACCCCATTGGTAGACGCCACTGCACACACACACACACACAAACACACACACACACACTGACACACACACACACACACACACTGACGCACACACACATATATAGAGAGAGAGACAGACAGAGAGAGAGAGAGAGAGAGAGAGAGAGAGAGAGAGAGAGAGAGAGAGAGAGAGAGAGAGAGAGAGAGAGAGAGAGATAGGGGGGCGGGGCATATATTATTGCAAGCATTCCTTAACGCCTGAATGAAAGAATCATCCCTGGCCGTATAATTGGCGTGCACCCGAATGTACAACTGAGTATTTGCTTCTACTGTGTGTCAAATACTCCAACACATGTGTAGGTTACTTATAGACCACACGTATACATACGTCTGTGGACCTGCAGAAAATTTTTGGCAGGGCAACGACCAGGGCAAAGGCTTTTTTTACCAGGGCATTTGCCCTGGCATGCCCTGGTGTAGTGCCGCCACTGTGTTAGAGCTTCTGTAAAGGAGAACCAAGTGGGGTTATTCCTACAAAACAAGCTCCGTGTTAGAGCTTTTGTAAAGGAGAACCGAGTGAGGTAATTCCTACAAACCTATCAAACAAGCTCCTTGCTATAGAGCTTTTGTAAAGGAGAACCGATCGAGTGAGGTCATTCCTATAAAAGAAACTCCGTGCTACAGCTTTTGTTAAGGAGAACCGAGTAAGGTTATTCCTATAAAACAAGCTCCTTGTTAGAGCTTTTGTAAAGGAGAACCGAGTGAGGTTATTCCTATAAAACAAGCTCCGTGTTAGACCTTTTGTAAAGGAGAACCGAGTGAGCTTAATTATTCCTATAAAACAAGCTCCGTGTTAGAGCTTCTGTAAAGGAGAACCGAGTGAGGTTATTCCTACAAACAAGCTCCGTGTTACAGCTTCTGTAAAGAAGAACCGAGTGAGGTTATTCCTACAAAACAAGCTCCGTGTTAGAGCTTCTGTAAAGAAGAACCGAGTGAGGTTATTCCTATAAACCAAGCTCCGTGTTAGAGCTTTTGTAAAGGAGAACCGAGTGAGGTTATTCCTATCAAACAAGCTCCTTGCTATAGAGCTTTTGTAAAGGAGAACCGATCGAGTGAGGTCATTCCTATAAAAGAAACTCCGTGCTACAGCTTTTGTTAAGGAGAACCGAGTAAGGTTATTCCTATAAAACAAGCTCCTTGTTAGAGCTTTTGTAAAGGAGAACCGAGTGAGGTTATTCCTATAAAACAAGCTCCGTGTTAGACCTTTTGTAAAGGAGAACCGAGTGAGCTTAATTATTCCTATAAAACAAGCTCCGTGTTAGAGCTTCTGTAAAGGAGAACTGAGTGAGGTTATTCCTATAAAACAATAATTATTAAGCACCGTGTTAGAGCTTTTGTAAAGGAGAACCGCGTGAGGTTATTCCTATAAAACAAGCTCCGTGTTAGAGCTTTTGTTAAGGAGAACCGAGTGAGGTTATTCCTATAAAACAAGCTCCGTGTCAGAGCTTTTGTAAAGGAGAACCGAGCGAGGTTATCCCTATAAAACAAGCTCCGTGTTAGAGCTTTTGTTAAGGAGAACCGAGTGAGGTTATTCCTATAAAACAAGCTCCGTGTTAGAGCTTTTGTAAAGAGAGACCGAGTGAGGTTATTCCTATAAAACAATAATTATTAAGCTCCGTGTTAGAGCTTTTGTTAAGGAGAACCGAGTGAGGTTATTCCTATAAAACAAGCTCCGTGTTAGAGCTTTTGTTAAGGAGAACCGAATGAGGCTATTCCTATCAAACAAGCTCCGTGTTAGAGCTTTTGTAAAGGAGAACCGAGTGAGGTTATTCCTATAAAACAAGCTCCTTGTTAGAGCTTTTGTAAAAAGAACCGAGTGAGGTTATTCCTATAAAACAAGCTCCGTGTTAGACCTTTTGTAAAGGAGAACCGAGTGAGCTTAACTATTCCTATAAAACAAGCTCCGTGTTAGAGCTTCTGTAAAGAAGAACCGAGTGAGGTTATTCCTATAAAACATGCTCCGTGTTAGAGCTTTTGTAAAGGAGAACCGAGTGAGGTTATTCCTATAAAACAAGCTCCGTGTTAGAGCTTTTGTTAAGGAGAACCGAGTGAGGTTATTCCTATAAAACAAGCTCCGTGTTAGAGCTTTTGTAAAGGAGAACCGAGTGAGGTTATTCCTATAAAACAATTAAGCTCCGTGTTAGAGCTTTTGAAAAGGAGAACCGAGTGAGGTTATTCCTACAAAACAAGCTCCGTGTTAGAGCTTTTGTTAAGGAGAACCGACTGAGGTTATTCCTATAAAACAATAATTATTAAGCTCCGTGTTAGAGCTTTTGTAAAGGAGAACCGAGTGAGGTTATTCCTATAAAACAAGCTCCGTGTTAGAGCTTTTGTAAAGGAGAACCGAGTGAGGTTATTCCTATAAAACAAGCTCCGTGTTAGAGCTTTTGTAAAGGAGAACCGAGTGAGGTTATTCCTACAAAACAAGCTCGAGTGTTAGAGCTTCGGTAAAGGAGAACCGAGTGAGGTTATTCCTATAAAACAATAATTATTAAGCTCCGTGTTAGAGCTTTTGTAAAGGTGAACCGAGTGAGGTAATTCCTACAAAACAAGCTCCGTGTTAGAGCTTTTGTAAAGGAGAACCGATCGAGTGAGGTCATTCCTATAAAACAAGCTTCGTGTTAGAGCTTTTGTAAAGGAGGACCGAGTGAGGTTATTCCTATAAAACAATAATTATTAAGCTCCGTGTTAGAGCTTCTGTAAAGGAGAACCGAGTGAGGTTATTCCTACCAAACAAGCTCCTTGCTAGAGCTTTTGTAAAGGAGAACAGAGTGAGGTTATTTCTATAAAACAAGCTCCGTGTTAGAGCTTCTGTAAAGGAGAACCGGGTGAGGTTATTCCTATAAAACATTAAAAACAAACTCCGTGTTCGAGCTTTTGTTAAGGAGAACCGAGTGAGGTTATTCCTATAAAACAAGCTCCGTGTTAGAGCTTCTGTAAAAGAGAACCGAGTGAGGTTATTCCTATAAATCAAGCTCATTGTTAGAGCTTTTGTAAAGGAGAACCGAGTGAGGTTATTCCTACAAAACAAGCTCCGTGTTAGAGCTTCTGTAAATGAGAACCGAGTGAGGTTATTCCTATGAACCAAGCTCCGTGTTAGAGCTTTTGTAAAGGAGAACCGAGTGAGGTTATTCCTATCAAACAAGCTCCTTGCTATAGAGCTTCTGTACAGGAGAACCGAGTGAGGTTATTCCTATAAAACAATTAAGCTCCGTGTTAGAGCTTTTGTAAAGGAGAACCGAGTGAGGTTATTCCTATAAAACAAGCTCCGTGTTAGAGCTTTTGTTAAGGAGAACCGAGTGAGGTTATTCCTATCAAACAAGCTCCGTGTTAGAGCTTTTGTAAAGGAGAACTGAGTGAGGTTATTCCTATAAAACAATAATTATTAAGCACCGTGTTAGAGCTTTTGTAAAGGAGAACCGAGTGAGGTTATTCCTATAAAACAAGCTCCGTGTCAGAGCTTTTGTTAAGGAGAACCGAGTGAGGTTATTCCTATAAAACAAGCTCCGTGTCAGAGCTTTTGTAAAGGAGAACCGAGCGAGGTTATTCCTATAAAACAAGCTCCGTGTTAGAGCTTTTGTTAAGGAGAACCGAGTGAGGTTATTCCTATAAAACAAGCTCCGTGTTAGAGCTTTTGTAAAGGAGGACCGAGTGAGGTTATTCCTATAAAACAATAATTATTAAGCTCCGTGTTAGAGCTTTTGTTAAGGAGAACCGAGTGAGGTTATTCCTATAAAACAAGCTCCGTGTTAGAGCTTTTGCTAAGAAGAACCGAATGAGGCTATTCCTATCAAACAAGCTCCGTGTTAGAGCTTTTGTAAAGGAGAACCGAGTGAGGTTATTCCTATAAAACAAGCTCCGTTTTAGAGCTTTTGTAAAGAAGAACCAAGTGAGGTTATTCCTATAAAACAAGCTCCGTGTTAGAGCTTTTGTAAAGGAGAACCGAGTGAGGTTATTCCTATAAAACAAATTCCGTGTTACAGCTTTTGTTAAGGAGAACCGAGTAAGGTTATTCCTATAAAACAAGCTCCTTGTTAGAGCTTTTGTAAAGGAGAACCGAGTGAGGTTATTCCTATAAGACTAAGCTCCGTGTTAGAGCTCTTGTAAAGGAGAACCGAGTGAGGTTATTCCTATAAAACAAGCTCCGTGTTAGAGCTCTTGTAAAGGAGAACCGAGTGAGGTTATTCCTATACAACAAGCTCCGTGTTAGAGCTTCTGTAAAGGAGAACCGAGTGAGGTTATTCCTATGAAACAAGCTCCGTGTTAGAGCTTCTGTAAAGGAGAACCAAGTGGGGTTATTCCTACAAAACAAGCTCCGTGTTAGAGCTTTTGTAAAGGAGAACCGAGTGAGGTAATTCCTACAAAACAAGCTCCGTGTTAGAGCTTTTGTAAAGGAGAACCGATCGAGTGAGGTCATTCCTATAAAACAAGCTCCGTGTTAGAGCTTCTGTAAAGGAGAACCGAGTGAGGTTATTCCTACAAAACAAGCTCCGTGATAGAGCTTCTGTAAAGAAGAACCGAGTGAGGTTATTCTTATAAACCAAGCTCCGTGTTAGAGCTTTTGTAAAGGAGAACCGAGTGAGGTTATTCCTATCAAACAAGCTCCTTGCTATAGAGCTTTTGTAAAGGAGAATCGAGTGAGGTCATTCCTATAAAACAAGCTCCGTGTTAGAGCTTCTGTAAAGGAGAACCGAGTGACGGAGTGAGGTTATACTTATAATTCCTAAAAAACAAGTCTCCCATGGGACGCAGGCAAGTTCCGGAGGGACGACGCAATTGAGCAAGTCCTGGGGGACGCAGTCAAGTTCCCCCAGGGGACGCAGGCAAGTCCTGGGGGACGCAGTCAAGTTCCCCCATGGGACGCAGGCAAGTCCCGCGGGACGCAGTGAAGTCTCCCCACAGGGAAGAACACGGACAAGTCCCGAATGCGGACTGGGTCATGGCGTCCACCGTGCAACGTCGATTTTGCCACATTATAGTCTTATCCCTAACCCACAACTCCCTACAATACACCCAGCCCAAATATAGGGCCTACCTTCGTCAGTTTTTCACCATCCAACCATCCCGCTCCACCCGATCATCCTCCTGTCTCAGTCTTTCTCGACCCTCGGTCACCACTCATCTCAAGCTCTCCAATCGAGCCATATCCGAAACTGCACCACGTCTCTGGGCGATCTGCATCCTGAATTTCGTACTTTTCAGTTCCGCAACCATCACTAATGCCAATCATCCACGATCATCTGCCTCAGGCTCCTCTATCCATCATCTTTCGGGCTTTCCACTCAAAATTGAAGTCTCACCTCATCAAGAATTCATACCCAGACTCATCTGTTTATTCACCTTCCAATTCTCGACCCAAACAATTAACACCAGCCTTAATTAACATCTGCTCAGCCTCTAAGGCGCTGATCCTATGGCAACTGGACTCGGAACTCCTTCGGTCTACTCTTTTGGACGATATCCCTCTGACTCAACGCAGGCACGTGAATATGCTAGTGTCCTGTGTTTGGCTTTCGAGTGGGGCTTTAGAAGTTTGGAGTTTACGTTTACGAGTTTACGATTACGATTTCAGACAAGGAGACGTAAACCTACAGTGCGTCAGACGGCTACGCGATGCAGAACAGAAAAGATAATTAATAATATAATTGAACAGAAATCTCTCTGCGCGCGTGCGTGCGTGCATCTGTGGCGTGGTGTAACGCTGTTTCTCAAGAGTCATTCGTCAGATGGCAGCATGCATTTCTGTTTCTTGGGCTGGAGGGGCAGGTGAGGGGACAGCGAGGTGGGCTCGGGCTGGAGGCGCAGGTGAGGGGAACGTGAGGTGGGCTCGGGCTAGAGGGGCAGGTGAGGGGAACGCGAGGTGGGCCAGCCACATACGATCGCCGCGTAGCGGTCGACAACCGCACACAACGGTAGGAGACGCGCGAGCGCCGTTTAGCGGCCAATGAACAAACACGCCAGAGTGCCAACACAGTCAACACGAGTCCAGCGTAGCTGGACTCGACACTGGAAGGGAGGGAGACGGAGTGGAGGAAATGGGGCGTGGAGGGAGGGAGGGATGGAGGTAGGGAGGGAGGGATGGGTGGGATGGGTGGGATGGGTGGAACAGGACGGGAGGGAGTGGAGGAAAGAGACACTGGACGGGAGGGAGTGGAGGAAGGGGCGTGGAGGGGGAGGTGAGGAAGGGAGGTAGGGAGGGAGGAGGGAGGGAGGGAGGGGAGGGGTGGGAGGGAGGGACGAAACGGGACAGGAGGGAGAGGCAGTGGAGGAAGAGGGAGGAAATGGGGCGTCGAGGGAAGGAGGGGGGAGGGAGGGAGGGAGGGAGGGGAGGGGAGGGAGGGGAGGGGAGGGGAGGAGGAGGGGAGGGGAGGGAGGGAGGAGGGAGGGAGGGAGGGGGGAGGGAGGGAGGGGAGAGGAGGGGAGTCTAGGAGCTGGAGGGAGGGAGGAGGAGGGAAGGGAGGGAGGGAGGGGAGGGAGGGAGGGAGGGAGGGAGGGAGGAGGGAGGGAGGGAGGGGAGGGAGGGAGGGAGGGAGGGAGGGAGGGAGGGAGGGAGGAGGGAGGGAGGGGAGGGAGGGAGGGAGGGAGGGAAGAGGGAGGGAGGGGGACGGAGGGAGGGAGTGAGTGAGGGATGGGAAGAAAAGGATGGAGGAGTAGACACAGTTTCTTTAAATTTCCTTTAACCGTCTTAGGATGGGCAAACATCTAGTTATAGAATATTCTAATAAAATTTAGTCTGGCTATATATGTCTAAGATTAGCAGTGGTGAAATATCACACGTGAGAAATTTCGGCAAACTTATAGTATCGGGGCCGAAGTATCTTTGGACAAGCTGCGCGTACGCCGGACGGTATCAGGTTTTCTAATGACGACACTAAACCTAACCCTGACCCCAAGGAATCTCTATAATAGGTCCTTGCCCTGACCCTAGGTGACCGACACTCACGACGTCTAACCGGACACTCACGACGCCAGTAAACTTACGCACTATATCGTTCAACCTTCTATAAGCTTGATGAAAATTCATATCACTGCACAATGTCATCTTTATTTGTTATAATATTATTTTCTCTGGGACTATTAGTTCAGTAATAATAGTCATATATTTTATAGACAACTTTAAAGATAAAGACTTTAGCATTAATGGCACTCTTGATCGCTAGGTGGCGCCATGTATCTCATAACAAGGAAGTTATGAAACGAGATGAACGATGTTGGACAACTAGTGGGACAGTTTTACCACTATGTTATGCATAAATTTCGGCAACATCATGACTTGTGTTCGCCTAGTTGATGCCATTCGCCTCGTTTAATGTGGTGGAAAGTCATCGCGTGAGCTTGAATCCTGTTTTCAGATAATAGTTTGCTTGGATCGTCGATAATCGAGGAAGTATTGTCTCCTGGACGATGTATCCTAGACCTTTGGTGAGCCATATTTATTGCCTACCGCAAAACAGTGAAAGTGATGTGAAGGTGTAATGTATTTATATTTTGACGGGCTTTAAGTTGTGTAACGCAGCTTGATGTAATCGTAAACTCTGAAATTGCTAAACGCTGGCTACGCAGGGCTCCAGGTTATGAACGAGCGATACGTCAAGTCTGATGGGTTGATCAGAGATAGAGTGAAGAACAAAGTCCGGGTCCCAGATAATTTACGATCATGTTGGTAAAGTATAACTTTTGTAAAGCATTACTGCAAAGTAAGCTGAAGTCTGTCACCATATTACAAAAGTAATGTGAGCTGAATGTAGTCGTGAATTTTTGCACATTTTGCAAAGGAATATATTTTGAATACTTTGGTGTAAAACTATCAGTTATTTTGGCCATATGGACTTCTCACCCTTCCTGCTTTCATCACTTGTGATGAAGGGGTGGCAACCGTGAGGTTGGGGTGCAGTGTTGGGCAATGATTGGAACTACTGTAGTTAAGAACACCCTACTTTTCAAGTTATTAACAAGTAGTTAAATACATGTTTTAAAAAAGTTTTAGCTAGTAGTTAACAGTGAACTCTTAGTTTTGTAGTTAACTACTTTTTTATAACTAATTTTCTGTAATAAGGTTGGTTTAAGTTGCATACTTATCCAATTGTCTTCAGTATCTCCAATTTGCTTACCGTCACAGTTGGCAAAACTGCTTGCTAGACGTTGTCAGTGCAACTACAATTGCATGGATGTTGTATGTGACTCCCAGTCTAGTGGAGGCTTGTGGTGGACAGTGGTGGCGGGTTTGACTCCAGGCAGTCATAAAATTGAGCATAGATTGGGCTTTCTTGCGAATACACATGAAGCAAGTACATGACAGCTAGAGGTCAGTGCGCAGACTTGAATGCTCTTCTCGTGGGTCTAAGGTGATGCCAAAAGCACGAGAGAGAGTAGGAATTAGACTGGTACGTGAATGGAAGCAACAGGGATTTTCTTCATCTGATCTATATCTATGAATTCGTGTTTTGACAGGGTTATACACAAACTGACAGTTTGAAGACATAAAAATTTATTATTTGGTTGACTTTACTCTTGACCAAAACACTGTGACTGGACAGTTTGAAAACACTAGAAATTAAAACGATATGACAGTTGAATATCGTCTGCCATATAGAATGTAAACCAGTATCAGTCTGCAGTAAAGATATACTTACTGGAAGTACTTATTTCTGGTTGGGCTATGATTATTGATTGGAAATATCATCTGCATAAAGATGATTGTTGACTGAAACAGCCCAGCAGTTTGGTGCATGGTGTACTAGGACCGGCAAGAATTTTCCCACTGCAGGAGGACCAGTGCCTGGGATTTATTAATTATTTCATTTTTTTCTATCACCTAAAATAGATTCCTCAAATATGTATTATAAATTGATTTAAATGCATGCCTAGCCAATGCATATGACTCTATTGTCCATTAAATGCAAGCCTAATAAGTGTTTTTTTATTTTGACTTTAAAAAAGTAATAGCCATTTCTTGATTCTCAGACAACTTGACCAGTTTCTTGACTCACTCTGCGGACCGGCAACTGAAAGCTCGAGGACCGGCACCGGTCCGCGGACCACCACTTTGGGAAGCACTGATGTATAGTGTAATAGGTCACATTGCTGGCATCTGCAGAATATGTAATTCACTTGATTCTCATCAGGGATTACTGTTGGAAGGCATTCTTCTAGGGCCACTGTTAACACTTGGGTCTCAACCTCCCCCATGCTCCATCAAGAGCATGATCTTGTCGGCACGCCGACAAAAAAGCGCCCGACAAAAGAGCGCCGACAAAAGAGCGACCGACATAAGAGCGAAGGGATCTATCAATAAATATTAATAATACCATTAAAACCAATTTAAAGAATTAACTATGAATACGGCCTATTAATTTCTATTTTTAATTAAATTGTTTCAAATACGTGTAATCACTAGGCCTTTGAACCTATAGTTAATTGTTAATTCTTGAATTGTTCGGCTATTTAATCGGAAATGTTTAGCGTCGTTACAACCCTATTATTATAAAAGGACGTGAAGACTTCCAGGTGACCAAAGACTTCTGAGTAATGAAAGCAAGATGGGTCAGAACTTCTGACCCTTCTTGCTTTCATTACTTGTGTGAATTAGTGGGTGTATGGGGTGCAGTGTTGAGCAATATTTAACTGCTATAGTAAATAACACCCTACTTTTTAAGTTTTTAACAAGTAGTTAAATACATATTTAAAAAGTAGTTGTAGCTGGTATTAAATTCTCTTTTCTTCATAGATGTTTTAGATTTAAACTTCGCATATTTTAGACTTTTCGTTGAACAGTATTAGTATTAAATTCAGATATTTATTTAGTATTAAATTCTCTTTTCTTCATAGCACTTTGTTGAATAAATTGCACTAGGATTAATCTTTCTGGTCTGCTTTGATTTATAATCTTAAAAGTGCACTTCATGTGTGGTCGTCTCAACATCGCTCTTATGTTGGTCGCTCTTTGGAAGGCGCTTCTTGTAGGGTCGTAAGCACCTGGGTCTTTGTCGTGCCACCGATCTTGTCCCTCAGTGGCAAGAACAGGATTGGGACAAGTTTGCAGTCCTGTTGTACTCTTTTTTCCGCTTGAAACGAATCCAAAGTCAAACTTTCAATACATACAGCACTCACTGTTTTTATCTGGAGATGTATTATCTGATAAATTGAATTAAACTGAGACAGAGTATTATTGGGGTGCTAGGCATATACAACAGATAGTTTTCTAGCTAACACATGTCACGTTCACTGCTATGAAACAGATATTGATGTGTACCATCATTATCTGTCCTGCTTTCACCAGTTGTGAGGGAGGGTTAACACATTTATTATCAGGCTCACTGCCACATGTACACTAGATCAATTATAACTCGCATATCCTGATTATGTATACCATACTGAACCATATATGATTATGTTTATAAGAATGGGAGCCAATGAGTCTATGTGTGTACTTATGGCAAAGTTGACACAGCATATGACTGTAATGTTTGCTGTGTTATATGTCTGTCTAGCTTTCAGTCCAATAATTTAGAGTAGATTAACTCTAGTTTTCATTTGGATATTGTAAAACATGTGCCCTATCAGAACACTGGTAGCCTATGTAAGTTGTTTATTTAAAGGGTATTTTAATTTGTACAAACTTTGAACGTTGTCATTAAACTGACGTCACAAAAATATTGAAATTTTATAAGTTGAAGTCATGTCCATGTGACTCTACACTAGTAACTCTATTGTTTCTATGTATTGATGCAGAGGTCCATGATTTGAGGTTTTCTTAAACTGGCTATTTGCAGTTCAGAGAGGTGTCTGGAATCTCTGTATATGGGTCTTGTTGAGTTGAAGTTCAGTAGCATCTAAGTGGCCCATGGTAACAATTTTTCATGTCATTAAAGTTTTATGCTGATGATGGTAATGGCGGTAGAATTGAGCATCCAATGTTTTATGCACATGTTTACCGTATATTTTTCATCATTGACTCTACCTAAGTCTGTCTTTATATTGATGGCAAATTGTTGTGATGAGAATTTTAAATAAAACAACTTATAACTCTTGTTTTTCAGGTGATAGACTGGAAATACTGAAGAAACATGCCTCAAATTTCTACACTTTTTTGTACAAAGGATGCTGAACTGTTAAAGATCATTATGAACATAGTTTCGCCTGTGGAAACATGAGTATCTGCAAATATTAAAGGGCTGAATAAACACTGCAATTACACTGACCCTTTGAACAAGACTCAGCATCTGAATGGCACCAAGTATTTGATCTACCAAAACACTCAGTAAGTGCTCAGTTCTGGCCTAGCTGAACATGGCAAGTAATATTCTGGCGCGTCGTACACTCTCAGCCCATGGTGTGGAACTGAGGGGTCGCGACCAACAGCGAGGTACACGCGATCGGCAAACGATGCAACGGACAATCATTAAACAAGGCTATCTAAAGAAATTGCCGAATGCGTCTCGACTTGGCTCTTCACTGAAGGTAAACTTGTTAAAATAAACAGGCTCATTACATATTTTGTAAATGTCATACTTATTGCAAGTTATCTTGTAATGTACACACTACGTTTAATTCTTGATTCTTATCACTTGTGTTCTTTATCAAGAAAGTTCAGGCAAGACACTGGCTCTTCTATTAAATCTATTTGCATGAAATACCATATTTTGTGTATATATAAGATATCATACACGGATATAACCCACAGATTAGGAAACTGTTTACAAAACTAATAGAGCTCGCACAACCATGTGCGTCACTGGCCCACATAGACCATACATAGTACACAAGCACTAACCAGCATCGTAAAACATCTGAAATGGTGTGCATGATTTAGTGTAATACATCCTAATTCAACTGAATGAATATTAAAATATTGCAGCCATTCTGTTGATATTGGCTATGTTCTATATGCTACTGGCATACTGTTTCTCTAGATTGTACTGGCATTTGGTGCAAGAATGTCTCAGTTAATAAGGTTGCGTTAGATAGATTTGAATACGATGTTTTTGCACATGTATCTAATTGTTGTGTCCCTAAGCAGTGCAGTAATAACAGAATTTGGCCATAATATACCATTTGGCGTTTTACATTTCTTAGTAAAATGAGCCCTTGATGCAGCTGCATTAATTAGACTCAAAATCAATATTTGTGGTCTCACTCAAGAGGGCACTTTCCAGCAGATCTATTAAGTGGGAAGTTGTCCCTTTTCTCCACTAGGGCTTAACCGGAATCCGGATCGGCAAACCGATTTTGCCGATTTTGGACTATCCGGAATTATCCGGATCCGGAATTTCTAGCCTGCCGATTAGTAAAACAATGTTTTTGACGGTTTTCAAACTATAACAATAATTTATAGGTCATTCAGTGATGATTTCCCACACAGATCATTTAATAGTTGGATAGCTAATGACGGTCGCGGCCTGCCGTTATCAGCCGGGGATAGCTTTATTAATGACCTCTGCTAGTTCTCCCTATACAGTGACTGCCTTCATCAGATAGTTCAGGGAGGTCTTAATAGATACATTGATCACAGGAGGGGAGGAGGGTTGACTCTCAACAACCCTGAACCAGTCGGCGACGGTGTGAAACATTTGAGAGTCACCGGGGGTTGATCTTTGATCTTGGGGTGGGGTATTAAGACCTCCTTGGACTATTCAGTAGACAGCACATGTGGGAGGGATCATCAGGGCTAGGAGCAATCTGAAATTGTGCCGAACCCCTCCTCTGGGAGGGCTGAATTCAAGCCTGAAGGATACACAGACAGACAGACAGAGTCTTGTGGAGATCTCTTGCAACCCCATTCACTGACCAGGCGATCTGCAGCCTGTCAAATCGACCACAGTCGTGGCCTTTAAACACCCGTTAATTGGGTGACTGGTCTTCGATGTCCGTCTATTTGGTCAGATTACAATCTTTTTTACTATTCGGAATCGGATCCGGAATCGGCAAATAATGGCCTACACTATCCGGTATCCGGAATCGGCAAAAAAAACGAAATCGGTTAAGCCCTATTCTCCACCAAGGTCAAGTATGCTTGGACTGAGTTTTCTCCACCAAGGTCATGCATGCTTAGACTGAGTTTTCTCTGCTGAGGTCAAGTATGCTTAGACCAGTAAACAAGTTGTCCCTACATTATAGACTAATTTTACCTAATAGTTTGCAAATGGATTCAACAATTTTTAAACATCATTCTGAATGTGTAAAAAATAAAAATAATTAAATCAGAAAAAATATAATCTTTACCAATCACTTCTAATTTTGCCACTTGCACAAACATCTAGGTATTGCTCATTTTGCAGGTTCTCTTGTCTTTATTTGTAAACTGGACACAAATGTACTTTAGAATTCCTACCTTAGCTCTTGAACTTTTCCTTGACTTCCTTGTTTCTGTAACTCCAAACCACTTCTGCGTTAATTATAGGAAATGGACTGTCCTGACATTTGGTATTTCAAACAAGCAAACCTTACCAAAGCCACCTCTTTCAGCTTTATTTTAATTGAAATTTGAATAAGCTGAGTTTGCTCAACTTGAGTGCTTCTTTAGAAGTGCAATATTTATGACTACAGTTATTGTTAACTAGTTGTCTGCGGGATGTGAAATAATGGCTGTTGAATGATGCATGGTTGTCCTCTTGTGTCTTTGCTAACATGAATGATCTGTTAGCCCCAGGGCCATGCATGTAATAAAGCAAGAAGCACTCATTTCACCCTGCCTTTTATACTCCTTTGCCATATATGATTAACCCATGGAGCGCTTGTACCGCATTTTGTGTGAAGATTCCTTTTTATGTCAGCTTTCTGTGATTTTTCTGTTGACACATTCAGCACAAAGACTGCAGTCTCAGTAGACACCAAGGTCAATTCAATTCTGTTAATTGTGTATGCGTATTTTTATTATTTAAAATTATAGAGTTTTAGAGAGCGAATTGATTTAATTGATTATACATTTTGTTTTAGAAAGTGGAGAGAAGATGGTTTATCTTCGGTGTCATGGGTCACACTGATCCTTATCTAGAATACTATGAGAATGAGGATAGTATATTCGGAAGTCGGCCACTGAACATCATCTTCTTGGATACTTGCTATAAGATAACTCGAGACCAGAAGACAAGTCGCTTCATCAACATCTTCACTTTAGTTTTAAAAGAAAGGCAGCTGAGCCTTGTGGCACCAACCAGGTGAGCTTTGGCTGTAACATCCAAGCTAGTGGCTATGTTCCAGCAGCGACCAAAATCATCCATCTTTCATGATCTTGGGTGTTTTCCTTCATCGTGTGTTGTGATTTTCTCCTGATAGTTGGAGCCAAATGGACGCCCTTTAGAACCCCTTGAGACCTATGAAGCAGTTGAGGATAATGGTTGAAAATTACAATACAATAGAACAAAATTAATCAAGTGTATTAAAACTCTAAGTCATACTGGCCAGCTATGCTTCTATTGTAATTTTAATTACAATGATTTCTATAGCATTGTCAGTAGTGAGCTACAGGTTGGATGTTTTACACTGTCAACACATATGCTATGAGTTACATAGTAAATACATTTCTACAATAACTAAACACTAGAAAACACATTTTCAGAAAGTTCAAAGTTTAAACATATAGCAAAATACAGTGGACCCCAGGAAATGGACAGAGCAAGACATGTGTTTGGCACAATGTATTGATGAAGGGACGACAACGTGACTCACTGGAGGTCAATTTTAGCCAGTGGTGATGCATGGGAGTACAAGGGGGTAGAGTCGCACCAGGCGGCCACATGGGGGGCGGCTCTTTGGCTACCTGGAATATTTTTTCAGTAAGTTAGTTATTGATTCATGCGGTATTAGAGACCTTGCGTTACGTAACTTAGGTCAGATAGTTATGCCCACATGACGCCAGAAGGCCTACAAGTTTACAACGGAGTAATCGTAATTAGTCAAGTCTGCTGCTGTTATCGACATTTCTATCCAGCTGATGTCAAGTTCTGAGCTGATGGCAGAGATTGAAGATTGTCCACAGGCCTTGTTATTCATGCTTTAGAGTTCATGTACTCCGCTCGAGGCACCTATTGAGTAGCTGAGATTCATCACTTCATTTCCCGAACCTACTTACAATTTTGCAGATACTGCTTACTATTGGTGTATCACAGTATCGGTTGCTAGCTGTGAACGTTCATTTTCAAAACTTAAGCTAATTCACATGTGTTTACGCAGTGCTCATCATATCTCGAGAGAGGCTTACCAATTTGGCAATACTGTCCACTGAGAGAGAAACTGCTGTGCAGGTTGACTTTAGCCAAGTTATTGATGACTTGCGTCGGCAAAAGCGAAACGAGTACAGTTTTAAATTTTTGATATCTGACTGCAGTCTGCCATAGTCCTTTAGCTGCAGTGATGAGTGTGATATTACATTGTTTGAATGTTGCACTAATGTACCTGGGTTGGACTGGGAGCGCTTCTGAGTAGGCATCCTGGAAGGGTCATTATATAAATTCGCTGTAATTACAGTATAATACTGATTAACTTTGCTTTATCCTTTGAATTACAGTTCGTACTTGGAATGATTTTAATTTGTTTCAAGTTTGAAGAAAAATACGTGAATTGCTAATGCTAAGAGTATTTTAAGTGCACGATACACAGTGATACTAGTAGCAGATCTGCATCATCTGCTACTGTGCTCTATACTAGGCTACTAATGGCTAAAGCTGCTACTAACTACCACCACAACACAGACAAAATTTTACTATACTACTAGACAGGCCTGCCGTCTTACATTGGGGCGGCGCAGTGCTGTTTCTCACCACCTTTGAAAAATCCACGTGTCACCACTGATTGTAGCACAGTGACGGTGAGGACTCCTCAGGCTTCATGGGACACCTTGCCACATGGCGATGAACAGACAGCGAGATCTTCTCGGATAAGGAATTTGTGGGATCACCCTTGCCCTGCAAAGATGTATGGGGTTTCCAATGGGGTCCCAGACTTAGTCATCAGACTCCAGGGATTCTGATACACTGGGCACTGATCTTGTGTCCCGCTAGAACTCCTCCGTGCATCCTCTTGTGTACTTACTCTTGGACTTCCAATACACATGAGCTCTGCACATGTTTCGACTCCACTAGAGTGACTAGACACTTATGCCCAACCTACATGTTCAGTAAGAGATTTGTAATTGTGTGACAGTACTGTCTGGGAACTTAGCTGTAGCTCTACTGTTAACTGATTTCTTTACATCCATCGAGACTTTACATGAACTTGTTCTGTAAACCCATTGAAGCTTAACCTCAAGTTTGTCCTTCTGGCCTTATGAGGCCTTGGCTCGTGACGAGTCGTGAGAACAACTGGAGGATGACATCTATCTGCCCACGCATGTCAATGGATGCTAGGGGATGGTTCACTCGACCGTTTAGTGCTTAGAGTCTTAAATTAGCATATGTATTTATTAACAGTAGCCATTGCTAGTCGAATATACTTCATATACATGTACCGGTAGGTGAATTAGGTTAAATAAATGTACCCAGTCTCATCTATTACTAGTCGAATATCAATTTAGCTGTAAGAAACTGGTTGGACTCTAATAACTAATCCAAAGTAAATGAATTACTCAATTTCCTATAGCTTTGGCTATATGCTTGTAGCTTTTCAAAGGTCCAGAGAATGTGTAATGCATGTCTATGACTGAGTTGGCCTATCTAGTAATATATATATTCAATCAAAACAATAGTAAAGCGAGGTGGAAAAGTGTCGGGTGAACTCCACAACATGGAGTCTTTTAAAAAGTAAGTAAGTAAAAATCATTTGATTTCTCATTCTATGTTTCTTCTGGTCCTTCACTTTCATTTTCTTCAGTCTGGCCTCATCTCATTTTAGACTGACTAGTGACTACTAATTTGCTGAAGCCTATTGTAAAACTTCAGTGAGTCACTAGGTTTTGATTAACAGCAGAAATAATGGTTTTTCTGTAACAGTTTGTAATAATTTAAGTATAATTTTAATTTGTATTTGTTAAAATGTTACAGAGATGCCATGTTTGAGTGGTCCAGAGCAATTGAAGGCAAGCTATGCAATCTTGGATTTATTGAGGTTAGCAACTTTGAGTATTAAAAGGACCGTACTTTTCAAAGTACTGGGCAATGGTATTTGGGTTAAAGTAATTCCAGAATTGTTTTGCTTCTGTAGTTCAGTCCACTTATTACTCACGTCTAATGTAAATGTAATGGCCACCAAGGTATCACACAGTTTAACAATTAATTAAACTAACGTTAATTGCTCATGGGAGACCATGAACCTGAACACAAGTTCAAAGCAGACGTGTTAACCATATCATCACTATGTCACTCCATATTACGTTTGCTCAAATTACTTTCAAGTCTGCTCCATGCACGGCCTACTTGGAGCCGACACAGAACCTACATGTACAGTCAACGCCACTAAAGTTCGTGGTCTCGGGACTGCCTTGAACATATGCACTTAACTGACTTATGCACATCACAGAAGTTCTCATTTGTTGTCTAATTGACTACATGTACTGGTATTTGATAACAGAGATGGGGCCTACATACAGTGCCATAATGTCTTCAGTAGCCATTCAGTTAAAGTAAACGTTAAATTAGAAATTTAAGTGTCAAATACACTGTACATGTTGTTCAACTTACGACGGCGGAAAGAAGTCACTGATTGACATTTGAACGGTTTGCACACTCTGGTATGTCGACCGGTAACAATGTCACATCACCTGCTGATACGGACCACAGCGCAGCTAAGACAGACCACTGGACGGCCGGAATCGTTTGCTTCCACGGGCAAACTGCCTCTACGCAGCCAAAATGTTCTAAGCTGCCTATGCAGTTGAGTGGCACTGACATCCACAATGCATAATGGGCCTGTAGTCGGCTATGCACAATTGCACATAACCAAATTATGCACTTATGCAATATGCACATATCCAGAGTTGTCTTCCATTGAAATACCCTGTATTAAAACAGGACCAGCAAACTTCTATGTTCATAAGTGACTTATGCACTTAAGTGGGGTCGACTGTACATCTGATCTACTCCCTCCACCATGACTGGGTGGGATGATTTAAAACTATCTAACAGTCAGCTTCGTAGCGTAGGACTAAATTACCGTCATACTGCTTTGGTGATGCTCTGGTTTAGTTGCCCCTTCATGTCCCATGTGTGTTAGGTGAGCACTTCTTTGTCTAACAGTGACAAAATTGCTAATACAGTACAAAATTCCTGAGACAAACCACAGACCTACTCCCTCTACGATGACTGGTTGGATGATTTAAAACTATCTATCAGTCAGCTTCGTAGCATAGTACTAAATTACCGTCATTATGTTGGTGCTACATGTCCAATGCTGTCAGTCTGCCTTTTATGAATGTAGAATACGTTATACATTATAACCTCAGATAAAGTATCATCTTTCTGTGATTGGCTGTTGTATTGCTACTGCTTGGTAGCAGAAGAAAAATAGCGAAGTTATGGTTGATTTTAATTTATGCTGATCAGAATAAGTTTTTATATTTTTTATATGCCTTAATCAACTCTTCGAAAATATGCAGTTTTTGTTGGTTGTTCCAACCTGTGGTAATTTTTTGGATTTTAGAATACTTACAATACCCTGATTTGTGCTGATTAAAATAGTTTATTGGTATTTGTGTATAGCTAAAGCCACTCTTTGACCTAATGGCACATATTGCAATTTCAGTCGAATTAATGGATATTTGGTTGCTGTGTCTAGAGACAACTTACTGACTAGTAATATAAATATTATGGTATTGGACACTTACAGAGTACGTGGCTAAATGATGCTAGCGAAATTAACAGTAGAGGATTTAAAATTTAGGTACATTGGCTAATGGGCCAGTGCATTTGGCTATGTCACAAAAGCAATTAAAATAATGAACGGTTTTTGTGAATAATTCTCTGAAAATATGTTTGTATTTTCATTAGTCATCTTCCCATGGATCTAACGATTATATTCGACTACCGATGGAAAGACGTTATCCAGAAGAGCGAAATGTACCACCACCGGAAAGGCATTACTTGGAGGTGCGCAATAGTGGAAGTTCCTTTCCAAATGTAGAAGAAAGGGATTATTTGGAGGTGCGCGCCAGTGGAAGTAACTTTCCTAATGTGCCATTTGCACTGGATGCCAATGGCCAGAATGAAAACTCTGTAGAAACAGAGGTCTGTTATGGAAATGTTCCAACAACTCAGCATACAACCGAAGTGTGCGAGGACACTTATGATCTGACAATTTCTCGAAAAGCTGCTGAAGATGCTTCGGTCTACATGATTGCATCACCAGCGGCAGAAAGTATCTATATGAATGTTACGAAATCGGCTACGGATGCTGAGACGACAGATGCGATGCTGGAGACGGCTTCATCGAGTGTGCTGTCTGCCACAGCATCTGATGAGCAGCTTAGCTCACCGAGTGTGCAGTCTGCCACTTCAGCTAAACCGTTGTTTAGTTCACCATCTTCTTTGCCGCCTACAATACTAGTCAGTGCACACGCTGACACGCCTTCAGCTACATCGTCCATCTTGCGCAATGGCGAACCAGTCACCGAACAATCTGCTGTGCAGTCACCTGTGTCATCGCCATCTTCTATGCCATCGTTTTCAGAGTCAAGCGAAATGAAAAGACAGAATCGTAAAAGTGTTCCTTTTCATCTGCCATCTTACGACGAAGCCATGACGTCACCAGACGAGGGGCTATCGAGGTACGGTGATTCGCGATTTACCAGCCGTCCATTGCCTGCTTCTGGGAACACTTCCAGCAGATGTTTAGCATCCTCCATTGACGCTACTTCTTCTAACGGTGAACTTTCCACGAACTGTGCATCTGGGATTTCCGAATTCCCCCCTTCACCGCCACCCTACTCATTGCAGAAGGTGCTTTTCAAAGGTGCCAACTTGCCGCTGAAACAAATCCAAGTGCAGAGGATGATGGAAGAAATGAGTAACCCACAAGGAATACAAGTCATCATTCCTAAGAACCAGTGCCAACACTCCATTGCATTTACTGACTGCTTCAGTAAAATTTGGTAGGTGAAGATTATTCTGCCAGCCTAGGTAAAGGAATTTGATAATTAATACCATTTCAGCTTTTCATGTAATTGGACTGTGTAACTAGCCAAGTGATGACTCGGATCCATGAGCGGAAAGAAGAGTGGGAGTCTGGGAGACCAGAAACTTGGTCAGAGACCATCAGAGATGCCTTGAAGGTGCTGGGGACTAATGAGGGATGAATGGACAGAGACAGATGGAAGGTGCTGCTTTACCCAATGCGCAGACCTGAATAGAAAGGACTGAGTACTAAGTAAGAACCATTTAAAAACTACTGGTGCTAAATGTAAGACTGTGTAGTCTGTATGACGCATGTTGACTCTTTTCTATGCTTGTGAAAACACACTGCCACTTGATCTTTGATTCTGTTAGCTCTTGCTAACAAAGTCTAATGTTTTGTGTAATTCTACAATTGCAACAGTGATGTTTATTTAATTTTTATTTATTTCTGTTAAGAATTTATTGCTTTTGCAAAGTCTTATATTGTGGAGTAGATGATTGTTTGCTAGTGGTCAAGACAGTTGTGCAGTGATTTTAGTCTAGTGATTTAAATGGAGGTAGCAGGTTGGCAATTCAGGCCCACATTGTGGCAGATAACTCCAAGTACCAAGGGTGCAGTAACTGACAGCATTATGATCCCACAGCTGTTCTGAACTGAGATTCTTACAAGTGCATGCAACAAGTGCACGGTATGTGTTTAGGAGTGTGTAACTGTATGATAGCAGGTTGGTATTCTGAGTTTCAAAAGTCAAACGTGCTGGTCTATGCTAAATGTGCCATTCAGCAAGCAGCCAGTGAAGCTGAAGAAGGATAATGCATTATGACGATGATGATGACGAATATGTAATGACCATAAGTAGTTTTGAACAGTGTAGCTTTTTAGATTAAAAAAGGTCAGAGTATTACTAGTGTCATACTAGTATTTAGTGTCTATGGATGAATGTTTATGGATTGCTTTTTTTCCTATTATTATTTATCTCATTGGTTTTGTGCTGTGGTTTTGTGCATCTTTTGGGTTCGTGCCACAGCCTGGTGAGTCTGACTGTGGCCTCTTGGGTTGTGGTATTATTAAACCTGTGCTTCACTGAATGGTGCTGTAGAAGCTCTCTCTTTGCGTTATCTGTGACTCAGAACACTTTTCTTTACATTTCTTTCTATTGTATTACCTGCGACTAATTCTTTCTGATTGAAACATTCGACTTAACTTTTTCTGTAGGATTAGTGGATGGAATCAGCGAACATGTCCAACATTTCACTCATTACTCCACATTGGGGATCAGCTCATTGCCATCAATGGCGTCGCTCCAAGCAGTCGTGTTGTGGCAAAGAAAATGCTCAAAACTTGCTCGGGAAAAACGGATGCAACGCTGACAATCAGACGAATTCCGTGTGGCAGGGTGATAGCCATTCGCAAGGACAGTCCTGTGGAGTCGCTTGGAGTAACTGTAGTCAATGGAACAGCTGAGGTAAAATATATGCATACCCTGATTTATTGCTTTGCTTAATTGTTTGTCTAAGACAGTGTTTCCCAATCCATGATCCAAATTTAGATCTCTCTGTCTTGACAATTGGTTCCAGTGCTTTATTTTTTGGAGCATTTTCTGAAGTTTCATTTCAGTGGCTTAAGTTTCAAACTTGTACGAAATCATACTGTGATTTACAATGTATTGTGTTGCTATTTTATTTGTGTTTATTCGTTCAATGCGTGCAGTAAGGACGCTGCTCCTTTACGTGTAGTTAGGCGTAGTTTTTTTAATTTAGATGTTTTGTTTAGTTTTAGTTTAGTCTTTAGTCTTACTCCTACATCACAGCAAAATGAAATGTAATATGCCACCCAGCCCTTCAGCTCTTGTGGTCAAAATGAGGATGGCTTGATGATGTCTGAGATTGATGCACTGGATGTGCAAAGGCTGAATCTAGTGGCAAAGGATCAAAACGAGTGGCGAAAGAGACAGTAAGACATGCAAATAACACTAATGTGTGATGAACCATGGACAGAAAGAAGAAGAAAAGACCCAGCTCTTCGTCACACTTGTCTGTTGCTGGCAGTTTTTCAGTTTTGTAATTGTGTTTGCTCAATGGCTTTTCATACGCTATATCTCTCCAGTAGTTGTTAGCTTAATTCAGCCAACAGCTCATATCCTGACAAACACTGCACTCTTTGTCTCATTCTTCTTGCTCTTCTGAAAGAGCACTTTTATATGTTAGGTCCAGTCATCACATACACTAATTTTTCTCATGCTGAAAGGGATCATCCATAAAGGACGTCTGCAGAAAATGACCTACTTTGAACCCCTCACTCCCCCTTGTCTGCATTTAGCCTTTTCCTCCCCTACCCCTTTGCGAACGTCTACACACCAAACCCAATGAACAAAATAAAACACCAACATCGTGAATAATGTCATTAATTAATTAACTACTAGATTTATCTTATTTAAAAGCGTGTTATTTAAAATGTCAAACAGTACACTAGCGTAATTGTTATTAAATTTAAAAAATTAATTAGCATGAAATAAATTGTGAGACGAATGTAGGCCAAACAGGGCATCTGTCTGTTTGGTTGAGACATAAACAGCCGGTTCTGGCCAGGAAGCAACGGCCGGCTGTTGACCCGGATGAACCTGCATTTAGTTTCCAATCTGCCTATCCACAAGGCAGTCTAATTAGTACACTGTGTGATATTAAATGTTGAAAAAACCAGGGTTGGCAAGTTGTTGCCAGCCACCGGTTTTAAAACCTCTTGGCAACAACCTCTTGGCAAAAATGGCAAAAACCTCTTGGCAAAAATAGAAACTATTAATTTTTATGGTAATGAAATATGGAATCTTCACAGTTAGCTTCATTTTTTATTTCATCTGGCTTGCTACTTTACAGAGTTGATTGAATATATCATGATTTAAAGCAATCAAGTTTTTCCAAATAAAAATCACCTGATTTAAATAACCATATAATTTCTTCCTAATAAAAGTCATTTACAAGTTTTACATATTAAGTACAGTCAATATCGAATGGTGTAATTATGAATTAGAAATTTTGCCAAGCCATTGGCTTCTATACACTACTAATAAATTATATACTACCAGGTAAATATATAGAAAAGGCAATGACCTGAAAATTACCGGTACTACTGCAGTGCAAATGGCAGTTTATTTTGGAATAGTTGAACTGTAGGTCAGAATTTTTTTATCATAAGCTCATATAGTTCACTTTAACTGCATTTATACTAAGGGGTAATATAGATTTACTACATTAGTTTTAATTTATCACAAGAAACAATCATTATAACTATGCAGCCTGTACAGTGAAATATGATTTTCATTTGCTTGTCCTTACTTTGGAAAAAGTGGGCAACAACTAGCAATAACCGGTTATTGCCACTGTCCCGTAGTAAACCATAGGTTGATGCCGGCATTAACCCAACCCTGAAAAAAACTAAATCTTTCAACGAGCACGTTATTCCTGTTTTTATAGTTTCGGGACTTTGAAACATGAAATCGTGAAATGTTTATTCAGCTGTCCGAGACTGCAAAAGAACATTACAAATGATGAACTAATGCAATACAGAGCAGACTACCTAAGTACCATCTGACTGAAGTTGGTAGTTGGTGCTATATACAGCACAGGTTGTTTTGAAATAACTGTGTACCAAATTTAGGTGCGGATGTCTGCACTGGTCATAGTCCCCCTTATCTGCATTTGGATGACCCTACCTTCCCCCTCATTGCGGATGTCCTTTATGGATGCTCCCAAAGCTGCTTCCCTGCCACTTTTGTGCATGCTATAATTTATTGCCAATGATACTGTTTGTTATAATATGTATACTACTTCACTGTCTCGAACACGGATTCATTCTAACGGACCCTGCTCTTGGTTGATTCACTACTTACTCTGTCTTCAGAGTCAGCAAGTCATCGAAAACAGAAGTGAATGACAGTTGGCTATAACTTATTTGCTAGTGAAACCAAGTAAATAGTGACATCAAAAATCTGTTTTTGATGTCACTTAGAGAGGTTTTCACAATGTACAAATGGTTGGAAATTTCTTGGCCAGAACCGTATTAAAGACCCCTTGGTATCAGCGTAGTACACCGATGCTTCATATCATACACTGACTGCCCTTTAAGCAAAAAAATCAGTTTAAAATCAGTCTTGTGGTCCGCATGGTATTACATTTAAATCTACCGAACTATCTCTGCCCCATGCTTAACCTCATACAAGCAATTAGCAACTGTTGCAATTGATAATGATTTAGGCTTTTGACCTGTGTTGGACTCTTTGGGCTGATGTGCTTAGTGGAATATCCAAAGTCTTTGAATTTATTGCTCTGGTCTGTGCAGTCTGTGCATTCTTTAAAGTCTTGAGACTTGAGACTTATTAATTTCAAGTTACGTACTTCTGATTCCCAGCCCATTAGAATGAGAATGGTGCTGCGGAAGAAGTCGTTAGATCAGTAACCATCCTAGAACAATCTTCCACTGAAGATCCACACACTGCATCATGTGACACAGCTGAAGAAATACTTTCAGCTTGCCTTGCTTATGTCAGGTGGTCACATTTGCTATGCCTTTGATAGGTTTTAAATAGGAGCTATATAAATTTATAGCTTTACTACAATATCTGTCACATTTATCACACTTGTCCAATCTGTTGCTTGGAAGCAAAGTCTGTGGATTTGACACATTGTGCATTGTAGATACGGAACAAGACTTGGAACCGTACATTAATTCAGACAACAGCATACGTGTTTTTAAAATGTTACAATTCTGAATTTTAGTGGCAATATACGGTCGTATAAAACCTTGAACTGTGTGATAAGCCTACACTCAGTGGCGTAACGAAGTATTTCAGCGCCCGGGGCAAGAGTTGATAACGGCACCCCTTTTTAACTTTCTTGTTGACTTTTAGTCGTTCTTGTCATAGTACTGTGTACCACTGAAAGCTAATTTTGCGCCCCATTGTGCTGCGCCCGGGGGCGGTTGCCCCCTTTGTTATGCCACTGCCTACCACTTTAACTTTTAGTGGCGAAGATCTTCTCAAAGTAATTGCAAGTATATTATATGTCTGTGTCTATAGTATTCCTTGGAGGTATACTAGTCCATAGGAAAAGTTGTTTAACAATTACACAATTACATAAAAACCAGTCAGTGAATGCACTAAATCATGTAGACGAAGTATGTTAGCGCCTCTGAGTAGGGATCTTGAAGGGGCGCTATATAAATTTTGATTGATTGATTGGTTAAAAGAAGATGGTTATGTTTTAGGTTGGTTGTGTTGATCCAACTGGTCTGGCAAGGGAGAGTGGACTGGAAGAGAAAGCACCAGCCATGACTGGGATCAGCGGAAGTGGAAGCTGGTGGATTACAGAAATCAACCATCAACCTCTCAATCTCTTCTACAAAGATGATGAGGTTGGTTTTATTATAGATCAGTGCTTCCCAAAGTGGTGGTCCGCGGACCGGTTCCGGTCCGAAAAGTGAGTCAAGAAACTGGTCAAATTGTCTCGGAATCAAGAAATGGCTATTATATTTTTGAAAGTCATAACAAAAACAATTATTAGCATTTAAGGACAATAGGGTCATAGAATTGGGTAAACATGCATTCAAATAAATTTAAAATATTTGAGGAATATATTGTAGGTGATCAAAAAAAGAGAAATAATTAGTGCGAAGATACCTGCCGGTCCGTGAGACTGAAATTTAATTCTTGCCGGTCCTTAATACTAAACAGTTTGGGAAGCACTGTTACAGATGACAGCACCTTCATCTGTTCAGTAGAATTCGTGGCATTCAACTTGTATGTAACTTTGTGCAATAAGAGTTTACACAGATGCAATTGTAATAAAATCGCAGTGATTAGCATAAAACCACAAGACTGGATGATGGGCTGCAGATTTCTATTCTAGAGAGAAGAGTCTTCTTGTTCCTGTTTCATTATTTTCCATAGTGCAGGGCAGAAAATTATGCCATAGTCTGTCCAATATCCTGTAATAAGTTGCTTAGTAGCCTGCATTTTGAACGAATTCAGAGTGTATTTGCCTGTATTCTAGCAGGTGTTACAACCCACTCAGTTGTGCTGCTGTAATAGTAAAAGATAAAGGCAAAGGAGCATACTATGTCACTTGTTGCTATGCAACTTATTCTAGAATGGCATACCAACCACAGTAAAGTTTCTGTGTTGGAGCCTGCACATTCAGGCCATCAAGTGGGAACAACCAGGTCACCTTGGAAGCAGAGCGAAGAGATCTCCTGTGGGGGGATGGATTTGTTGGAAGTGCTTCTGGTGAATTTTTAAGGAGATCTGTGTAACCAGATGTTTTTGTGATGCTCATTTGTGGATCTTTCCCCACTGTCTACAGTTTGAATCTTAATCCACTACGTGAAACTAATTCACTAGAACATCATGTAATCGGTAAGGAAAGAGTGTCCTTTTGTTGGATGATGGTTTTATATTTGCAGGTATAGAGGCCCTATATAGAACGTAATCCACTCCATCTGAACGGTTCCTTTTAGAAACAACTGTGAAGAAAGAACTCTGCACCATCCATCACTTGCTTTCCCCTCATGTGGCCTCCACTCTTGTCCATGTGCTGATCTGTAATAGGGTTGACTTCAGCAACTCGTATCTGTGCTGGTCTCTCTTCACTGAACCTTTCCAAACTTCAGTCAATACTTGCTGCTGCTGCCCACCTTATTGATGGTCTCCCAAGGCTTGCCCACATATCTTCCTTCATTATGGACACTCTACAACTGGCTTCCTGTGCCACAGTGCATCCAGTTCAAAGTTTTAACTCTTATGCACAACTGTTTGTTTGGGGTACCTCCTTCATACTTCTGTACTCCAGTCTCTTCACTCCCTGGTTTCTCCGCTCAGCCGCCAGAGGCGTTCTGGTTGTAACCCTCATGTGCAGGGCTACTGCTCAATCTAGAAGTTGCGCTTATGTTGGCCCCTCTATTAGGAACTATCTTCCGCAGGAATTGCATCTTGAGCTTATCAGCCTTTCTCTTCCTGTGTTCTAGAAACCCCTTAAGTCCATTTCATTTGTTAATGATTGCATTGACTTGGGTCGGGAGCGCTCTGAATCGATGAGTGGTGCTTTATAAATGTTCAGTTACAATTACAAGGCTATTCAAAAATAGTTCACTACCTTATCTTAATTTATTATCTTATCTTAATAAATATTCAACTATCTCATGGGTAGCTGATTGTTGTTATGATACTGGTACAGTGGAGTTTAGTTTTGAGCAGCTATGCATAACCCTTTTTATGCCCTTTGAGATAAAGGGCATGTATTACATTGTTTGCTTCCCCCTATTAAAACATCTATGTATTCCCTCTGCCCCGGGCCCATGACTGTATCATTCATCCTGCAGATAGTGTGATATGTAAAACTTTCTTTACTAGGATGATATATAAGGTTTGATCAAGATAAAATGTCTTTCTTAGACAAATGCGAGACTGTATTGATTGTACACCAAAATGTAGAACTTAGCAATTGGTTTATTAAAGGATTTTCTTACTTACCAATTGAGCCTGTCAAGTACTTAGTTGGGTGACCATCTGTGGTATACCATACCACCTGCTGGTGCCCACCTAACCTTCCATCCTTATGAGATCAATAAATTAGTGGCAACATAAGTTGGGAGGTCATTACTTTGTGTCTCAGTCAAATTATCTTTCAACCTCAGAACCGTATAAACAAGCATGTTACGTTCTAAATATGTTCCTTAACTTCACCGCTTATGAAGATATAGTGAACCTTTCCTGACTTTGTAGCAAAACTATAACTCGTTCTTGGTTTGCTTTGTAGGCCAAACACCGGTTGAACGCAATGGGCAACCACATTTCTTTTGTCGTTCAGCCCACCCATCTGATTGTTGAAATGAAGAAGCAACTAAAGAACTCGAAAGGCTTCCGAGATTTCCTAGTTCAGTGAATTTCATAAGTCGATCTTATTCCAGTTTATTCCGGAACTATGAAAATAGAGAGTACCAGCATATAGATTTGCTTAGTCAGTGCAAGTTGAATGATGTGAAATGTTACCAACGTTAAAGCTTTGGCTTTGATGCATGTCAATATTCTTACTGTGATACTATTAGGACATGCATTTATGGTTTGTGATCACAGTTATGATCGTGCCTTCTTCCTGGTTAACCCTTTAACGACGAGCTGCTTATGGTTTCCCATACATTTTAGTACAAAGCTCGTCGTTGGGAAACCTGGTTGGGGCGCTATAACAAGTGTTCAAATACAATACAATACAATACAACATAATGTGATGATACCAGAAGTGGCAGTTATGATGGTCTTTTTGTTCTCGTTGCAGTATTCACAGCATTGTTATTTTAGTTCAGAAAATCAGTTTTATCTTAGTTTTTATTTAGTTCAGTATCAATCATTTCAGTTTATTTTTATTTTTATTTTTGATGATCATTTAGTTTTAGTTTAGGTTTTATTCATCAAATCGTTTTAGTTTTAGTTCACAATTTCTTTCTAGTTCTCGTTTTTGTGAACTATTGACTAATCTTTTCATTCTCATTTCATTTTAGTTTCATTTACAAAAATAACCCTCAGTCCTCTATCTTCAGCATTCTTCTAAGTTATCATTCTTCCTATCGATGGCACTCTTCGTATCTACTGGACTCTTCTTATCTCAAGCACTCTGCATTATTAGTTGTACGAGAGTTTATGTCGGAAGAGCCACCCTGCCCACTCTCTTCTATATAGCATAAAGACACGAGTGGGATAGGGTGACAGTAATTTATACATGTGTCGCCACCAAAAATTTTAGCAAAACAGATACTTGTATTTTCTATAGTTTTGATAAAGATTTAAATATCGTTATTGTTTTTATTTTGTTTTGCATCAATTCTTTTTTCATTTTTATTCAGTTTTAGTTCACAATTTCTAGTTCTTTAGTTATCGTGATCTTTTTCATTCTTGTTTTAGTTTCATTTATGAAAATAACACTGATTCACAGTGTCACCATTGCTTTTGTATGCTGTTATAGTGAACATTATTATCTATGTAATGAGTATGTGAATCATTGTTATGAAGATGGTTATTGTTGTCCATATATAGCCATGGTAAGCAGTTATTGTAGCTTGCTTTTGTGTCTTTGGGTTGTTTGTAATACTTGAATTCTTTGAATTGTCTTCTGCTCAATTATAGATTTGAGTGTTAGTTATGTGGAATTATCCGTTGTTCAGTATTTGTGTTCCGTAGGCTTGTGGCTGGCATGGTGACTGATTGCAGATATGCTGAGCATTCTTTACCTTTGCGTCCAAATGAATATGAGTCGGACTAGCATTTCTCTCTCACGCTATTTGAGCCATAATAAAAGATTGTCCTGTTGTATAACTGTTGCTGTCCATGTTATGCTGCAGCAGAGCATTCTGATTCTTTAACCCCAGGAAAGTGAAATGTAATGTACAGGTGTATAACATTATATAACTGCATCCTTTCAGCTTGATCCTCTGACCAATGGCTCAATCCAGATCCTTTGCCTGCATAAGTCCCTCTCTATGGAATGGACTTCCTCTTCTCTACACTCTACCATCCTCTCTGGTGGCATCTCTAGTCTCTACCTCTTTCTCTCACCTGAAAACCTTCCTCTTCTCTTGCGATACTTTGCACTGGGAGCGCTTCTGAAAGGCTTATGCTGTGAGAAGCACTTTATAAATGATCAAATTTAAATACAAAAGAAATAACATTATTGTTTTGTCTTTATCCACCGTAATCCGTGATTGAGTCAGTATCTATCTTTGGTGTCACTACCTTTAATTCAGACATTTAATAACTTGTTAATTACCGTATCTTGCTTGTCAATACTAGAGTTATTCCTTGATTAACTTGGTATCGCTTGCTAATGTCACTACTTAGTAAGGCACGTTCAATGAGCTAAACAACTCAAAGAATTCCAAGTTGGCATTGTTGCTCTCAGTTTTAACATTTTATGTTTTGCTGGCGTCCACCACAGTTGTAAAAGTACTTGTCAAAACAGTACAAAGTTTGCAGATATTATGAGGTCATCCAAGTATTTGATAGCAGGTACTCTGAGTATCAGACTGGAAAAATCGGAAAATCATGCATCAATGCTGCAAATGTTTAGTACTGTTGCACAAATAAAATGTTTAATTAAGCTTTGCATTTAAATATTTTCTTTGTATGTTATAGTAGGGATTAATTATGTAATCAGATTGACATTTCTGGTTTGAATTATGTGCCTGGTTTTATACATGATCTGTTCAAACTTTATACTATCTTTCTAACATGTTTTACGATATTTCCGTTAACATTTAACAAGATATATATTTTTGTAATCGGTTTTCATTTTACCACAGGCGTTGATGAATAAACTATGTAATGCGCTTGAAATGAATTAAGAATGTAAACATTGTTAGCAGCTTTCTGCCATATATGTAAAACAGATTCCATTCAGGAATTCATTGTTGCTCAGCATATTTTAACACAACTATTTATGAGAAATATATTCTGAGATATAACTGGTTGACTCTTGGAATTAATCTTGGTACTAAAAACAGGAGTACTGGATGTTTGGATCCCGAATGCAGTATATTATTCGCTAGAGTGAGCCACTAAAAACTGAAGTAGCGCAGTCTGTTGACCTAACCCAGTCTAGCCTTGGCACAGAGGACCATGAAACTAGCTGACGCCTTAGGCTGCTATTAGCTGTAAAACGAAAGTCACGATCTTTCACATTATGGATTTGTACCAATTGTGTGCAAAACAAGATATTACTACTTTTAGTTTTTGTGCAATGTACGGTTGACCGTAAACCTTGAACTGTGTGATAAGCCTAGGCCTACACTTTAACTGCACACTTGAGACTTAAACAACAAAATGTATTTTCTATGCATGACATTCACGCCCATCAGTAATCCCAGTTTGTAGCAACAGCCATCTGAAGTATAGAGGGCTCCGTTTGCAGTTATGAATAGAGATGACTGATTTCTATGATTGTGCCAACATTACCGGAAATCGTTTCAACGGTGGACCATGGTCCATGGATAACGAATTAACGATGGTAACCATGTAGGCCTACTAGTACCATACGGTTCCAGCAGGATGTTTGAATCCCGCGACTCTTGGGTTCATAAAAATAACGCACATCGTATTTCACGTAAAGGTATCATTAATTGAACGAAGACGCAGTCACGCGGTGAGACCGTGTCACAACCGCCACGCTAATTGGGCACACACACAAACACACACACACACACACACACACACACACACACACACACACACACACACACACACACACAGAAGCCCAGTTAGCTACACTGGTTAGAGCGATTGGCTGCGTCCCATACTCCGCTGTGTAAGAGAGCGTGGGGACCGCGGTTCGCCTCCGAAGGTGGATTATTTCAGATATAAATCTTGGACTAGCACGGTCCGTGCACGGGGACCTTATAATATGGCGGGGCGCTTATTCACACGGGCAGCGGTGGTTAAGGATTTCACCCGATCAATTCATTGAAAAATGAGCAGGGTCGAGACCACATAAGCCTACGGTCGCTATACAAAAGCGTGTATGTTGACATTTACATATCGTACCCCCGTGGTGCCTCTGGTGTCTATGGGTCCAACAAATTAGGTTGCTAATTGCACGTGATAACCTTCGAAGCTTTCCCGTCCTCAATGAATCCCGCCATGGCAGCTCATCGGCCTCCTCTATCTGGCAGCCGGACTCCGATCTCCACGGACTCCGATCTCCAGGATGTTTGAATCCCGCGACTCCTGGGTTCATAAAACGTCTCTGGACAACCATCTAACCGACGGCGATGGATAGGACTAGCCACCCGCCAAAATATGCCGAGGTTGAGCAACGTTCATGAAGTCGCTAATACTTCATACCCATGGGCCATGGCTGCCTCTCAGGCTGGCTTAGGGACTGAGCTTCTCTTATGGCGCAGCTCAAGGTAAGCGACGATGATTTTGTGTTGTTGCTGAATTGTAGAATAGGCTGCTTTCTTTGTTCTAGCCATGCCACCATTTCCATTGGCATTTTATGGGACCCATATGGGGTCTGTTACAGTACGGTCCCATATGGAAATCTGGATCTTATGTGGGCTGCATGTGGACATGCTGACAATGGAGTGTCCAGGAAACTCTCCTTTGCCTTTGGTGTTACTTTAGGTTAAGTCTGATGCAACCGTTTGATTAACACAGAATGGCGCTATTTAACATTTTCAACGGAATGTAGACATCTTTCGTCTGAACAGCAATTCAAACCTTAGACGAAGACAGAATCGTAATCGTAATCTCCAAACTTCTAAAGCGCCACTCGAAAGCCAAGCGCAGGGCACCAGCTTATTCACGAGCGCTGCGTCTAGTCAAAAGGGTTATCCGAGAGAGTAGTCAAGGAGGTCCGAGTCCGGTTTCCAGAGGATCAGAGGGGAAAGACAGAAAGACAGATGCTGTAACTGTCAGTCACCACACACACCCGCGCCTGTGGCTGGTTTTCCAGTGAACCGGCGAGGATTGAATGAACTATAATATTATAGCCGAGCAAAGAAAACAATTGAAGCCACGTTTTCCAATCAGCCGATAAAAATTTAATGATGTAGCGATTGTCGTGATATTCGAGCGATGGACCAGAACTGCGTGCGTGCCATATGCCGCGATATGCGATCTCCTGTTACAGGGTTCGGACAATCGTCGTCTGCTGTCCTTCTGCCTATCGCGTGTAGCCAGCAATTGGCCCACGAAGTCTGTGCTATACAATAGGAGTCTCGATCCTGTCTGAAGAAGAAATGATTGAACTGACGACGAGTGCAGTATATGCACCTTCTGTCCTCTATGAGGAATCCTCGTTCACGGATCTTATCCTACTCGATCATATCTTGGATCGTCTCACCTGGACTTTGTTGTGACGTTCACGATGTACTGAAAGCAGATTACGACTATATTGGCACGCCATTACCGCAATCGCTTGATCGCCTTACTATAATACACATCTTTTTTATTCCAAAAATATGTACATATGTATTAATACACTATAGTCAATTAGTGTCAGTATAAGATCCATGCAAAATATTTATAGATAAGCCTACGCATATATTTTGACTTTGTTCTCTTATAATTGCCCAACACTATAATCACAATGCTTGCACGTGTATGGCTTTCTTATACATGTAGACCTACAAAGTTCTCTATAATACATGCTACATAATTATAATGTAGGCTATAATATGTGGCGTCTGCGGTCGGAATGCTGCTGGAGGCGGCATGGTGGTGGTAGTGATGGTAGTGGTGATCAGTGAAGCTGGTGGTCGTTGTTGTAGGTCTAATCTTGGTTGATGGTGTTTTGGTGGTAATGGTCTGATGGCGGTGGTAGACCTAATTGTTGTCAATGAATGGTCATCCACGGCCTAACATGCTAATGCGTCGGTGGCGTAGCACAGCGTTCCACATGAGCAAACTAGCCTACTGCTCATAATTTAGTGTTCCGTTACTTCTGTCTGTAGCACCCTCTATTCCCTTTGTCTGTCCTTGCTCCTCCTCTGCAGTAGGCCTAGGCTACGATAGCATATTGCCAATCGACAAGTAATATATTAAACTGCGCGATGCATCTCGGCGTTAAATCTCAAGTAGGCATAGGGAAGAAGCAAATACAATTCGCCAAGGGTCTACCTATTCCTCCACCACCCGAAACGAATGTAGACTACAAGACCTACAAGACCCACATCTTCAGCAACACAAGAAATATATGTATCCTAAATTATTACATATTTAATCAGCGATCTGAGCGATGAGGTTAGGTAAATTGCCTTCGACTTGCTCAACCTTAACTTAACTTACGCGTCTTTCCTTACGTTGCTCAACCTTATCTTGCCTCTGTTTTTGCCACAAAAAACGGCTGCCCAATTTGCTTATCGGTAAAAAAAACTTCTAAAGCCACATGCCACTATAAGAAAATTACTCATGGCCCTTCAAATAGCGTAGTGAATAGCATGGTTCCAACCGCTGACAATGCGAGACCAAAGCCAATTTTTGTGGATTAATATGTAATTACTGTAGCTCGATATAGCCTATAGTGTAGCGGTTAGCGTGCTCGACTGTCAGTCGAGAGGTCGGGGTTCAAATCCCCTCGATGTGGCTTTATTACGCGAATGTTATTCAATCGACTTCATTGCTGATCTTTCTTCTTACTTTAACCTTAGTTACTCTCTAACAGTCTAGTTTATAGATGTCTGTTTTCTTATTGTATATTATGATGTTTTTGTGATTTATGTGATTTTGTTTTTAACATTGTTAGATTGTTCTTATCCGATGTATCCGCGTGTGCAGGCGGTTCAATAAAACACGTACTTACTTACTTACTTAATTACTTATGGTTAATTAATTATCGTTATGATCGTGGTAACGTTGTCTTAAGCGATGACGCAATCTTTCGACCTTTTGTCTTACGTCATCTTTCGATAGACGTTGTCATGGTGCAGCATTTCTCAATTCGTGAAAGAACGTCGAAGACGGTCTACTAAGCCAAAAATTTAATAAGTGAAATAATAAGATTTTAATAAGTGAAAATCTTTGGCCTGCGCTATAAAATCTTCGAATTAACAAGAATACAAGACGGAAGAAGCGAAGATCCGAGTAAGAAATTTCATTTTTTCTTTGCATTAATAAAGAAATAGATTATTCGTCGTTTCACGACGAATAATTTAAAGTACGTTAATCAGCAAAACTAATAGACATGTGACATCAGAACACGGTTAAAATTTAGTTTACATCTAATAAAACTTTTATTAGATGTAAACTAAATTTTAACCGTGTTCTGATTATAAAAGTAAAGACCAGCGATATATTGTATTGTATTGTATCTATCAATTTATATAGCGCCTCTCGCAATGCACACCAATCAGAGGCGCTCCCAGTGCGAAAGACCCAGAAAAAAGAAAGAGGTCTTCAGACAACGAAAAGAGGCACTTAATTGGCCCACCAGTAATAAACAGGAACGTGTCAAAGGAGGAAGCTGGTTCCATAGTGCAGGGCCAATGAAGGCAAAGGCTCGCGTTTTAGCCATAGCAGGGACAAAGATATATCATGCCGGTTTAGTGGAGCGTAGCGGGCGAAGAGAAGTAGCCGAGGCCGGCAGCCGGATAAGGTCACATAGATATATAGATACTTGGGAGCTCGGCCAGTATGCGACCGGTAGATGAATGAAAGTACCTTGAGCTGAACCCGATCAATGAGAGGGATCCAATGAAGGTGGTCAAACATGAAAGCAGAGATGTGGGATGAGCGAGGAAGTCGGGCTACTAGTCTGGCCGAAGCATTTAGAACAGACTGAAAAGGAGAGAGACGAACCTTCGGGAGACCAACCAAGAGAGAATTACAGTAATCAATCCGAGAGCAGATGAAGGCAAGGACAATAGAGGTAGAGACAGAGGAGGAGACCGAGCATCGGATTGCTCTAAGACGTCTCAGGTGGAAGTAAGAGGAACGTGTAAGATTAGCGATATGTTCAGAAAAGGTAAGGGTGCTGTCCAGGACCGCCAAGGTCTCGTACACTGGAGTGGAAAGTGAAGGACGGGAATGTCTCTGCAAGAAATTGGGAAATCTAGCTTAAGAAGCTGTTGGCGAGTGCCGAACCAGATGAGCTGCGTTTTATTGGGATTCAGTGAGAGCCGATTGGAGGACATCCATAGGTGCAAGTCACTCGAGAGAGCATCGATGATCAATGCGGCCAGTAAGAGCAAGCTGAGCAGAGGGTGGACCATGGACAAGCGCCTGTACATCGTCAGCATATAGGTGACCAGTTAAGGAGTGTTTAGAGAATATAGCTGGAATGTCTGCCGTGTATAAGAGGTAGAGGACAAGGACAGAGCCCTGAAGAGCACCATATTTGACCAAGACCCAGGGAGTTCTAGAGAATATAGCTGGAACGGGAGTTCTAGAGTCACAACAAATAACCATTTTTAGTACGACCCGTAAGGTAAGAACGGAGCTAGAGAAGAGGAAGGCCTCTGATGCCAAAGGAGGTCTCGAGGCGTTGCAGCAGCATGTCATGGTCAACCATGTCAAAGGCAGCAGAGACATCAAAGAGAGCCAGCAGTGTAAGTTCAGATCTATCAACAGCGGAGTAGATGTCGGAGAGCAGGGTTTCAGTGGAATGATTAGCCCTGAAGCCTGATTGACTGAACCAGAAAAGCAAATTCTTTTGGCATAAAGAAACCCACTTGGATTAGCATTACTACTAAAATCATAGGTGTTGCTCCAAACGAAATAAGACCATTATTAACACGAGTTCGGGAATTGTGCTAAAACCAGTATTAGTGGCATAAAAAAAGCCAATGGCATGGGTAAAACCCAGAAAGCTTAGAGTATACAAGAGTAATTTGCATTGAAAAACCATGTACGACCGTAATAAAAAAAAGTCTCTGGCATGGAGTTAAACCCATTTCAGAACAGTTTATGATAGGATCGTTCGCAAGGTGTAAAGTAAACACTACTCAGACCAGTGTATATACGAAGATCATTGGCATGGTGTAAAGTACAGAAAGACCAGATATAAAAAATCATTGTTATAGTGTAAATCCTAGTACAAACCGGTAATATACATGGATCAGTGACAGGGTGTAAACACAGTACGACGAGAATAAAAAACATTGGCATGCATTGAATAACGCCCAGAAAGGCCAGGTGACATGGGGATAATGCGCATCGTGTAAAACCAGTAAAGGCCATTATATAAAAAATCATTGCTAAGGTCTAAATACCAGTAAAACCAGTGCCTACACTAGGATCATTGGCGTGGTGTATAGCATAATCCAGTAAGGCCAGAATGAATGATCACTGGCATGGTCTAAATTCCTGTAAAGACCAGTGCACACACGAGGTCCATTGGCATGGTGTAAAACCCAGTAAAATAGAATAAATGATCATTGGTATGGTCTCAATACCAGCAAGACCAGTGCATACACAAGGATCATTGGCATGGTGTAAAGCCCAATAAGAACAAAACAAAAAAATTATTTGCATGCCTAAATTCCAGGAAGGCCAGTGCATATACAAGAACCATTCGGATTCACTTCAAAATATGGCTTAAAACCCAGTAAGAACAGCATAAAAAAGATCACTGGCATGGTATAATCTCCAGTAAGACCAGTGCATACACAAGGATCATTGGCATGGTGTAAAACCCAGTAAGACCAGAATCAAAGATCATTGGCATGGTCTAAATTCCAGTAAGACCAGTGCACACACAAGGATCATTGGCATGGTGTAAAACCCAGTAAGGCCAGAATAAAAGATCACTGGCATGGTCTAAATTCCAGTAAGACCAGTGTGCACTGCATGGTGTACACAAGAATCATTGGCATGGTGTAAAACCCAGTAAGTCCAGAATAAAAGATCACTGGCATGGTCTAAATTCCAGTAAGACCAGTGCATACACAAGGATCATTGGCATGGTGTAAAACCCAGTAAGTCCAGAATCAAAGATCATTGGCATGGTCTAAATTCCAGTAAGACCAGTGCATACACAAGGATCATTGGCATGGTGTAAAACCCAGTAAGACCAGAATAAAAGATCACTGGCATGGTCTAAATTCCAGTAAGACCAGTGCACACACAAGGATCATTGGCATGGTGTAAAACCCAGTAAGTCCAGAATCAAAGATCACAGGCATGGTCTAAATTCCAGTAAGACCAGTGCATACACAAGGATCATTGGCATGGTGTAAAAGCCAGTAAGGCAACAATAAAAGATCGCTGGCATGGTCTAAATTCCAGTAAGACCAGTGCATACACAAGGATCATTGGCATGGTGTAAAACCCAGTAAGTCCAGAATCAAAGATCATTGGCATGGTCTAAATTCCAGTAAGACCAGTGCATACACAAGGATCATTGGCATGGTGTAAAACCCAGTAAGACCAGAATAAAAGATCACTGGCATGGTCTAAATTCCAGTAAGACCAGTGCGTACTGTGCACACAAGGATCTTTGGCATGGTGTAAAACCCAGTAAGACCAGAATCAAAAGATCACTGGCATGGTCTAAATTCCAGTAAGACCAGTGCATACACAAGGATCATTGGCATGGTGTAAAACCCAGTAAGACCAGAATAAAAGATCACTGGCATGGTCTAAATTCCAGTAAGACCAGTGCATACACAAGGATCCCAGTTGGCATGGTGTAAAACCCAGTATGACCAGAATCACTGGCATGGTCTAAATTCCAGTAAGACCAGTGCAACAAGGATCATTGGCATGGTGTAAAACCCAGTAAGTAGAATCAAAGATCACTGGCATGGTCTAAATTCCAGTAAGACCAGTGCATACACAAGGATCATTGGCATGGTGTAAAACCCAGTAAGACCAGAATCAAAGATCACTGGCATGGTCTAAATTCCAGTAAGACCAGTGCATACACAAGGATAAAAGATCACTGGCATGGTGTAAAACCCAGTAAGTCCAGGATCAAAGATCATTGGCATGGTCTAAATTTCAGTAGGATCAGAATAAAAGATTACTGGCATGGTTCTAAATTCCAGTAAGACCAGTGCATACACAGGGATCATTGGCATGGTGTAAAACCCAGTAAGTCCAGAATAAAAGATCATTGGCATGGTCTAAATTCCAGTAAGACCAGTGCATACACAAGGATCATTGGCATGGTGTAAAACCCAGTAAGACCAGAATAAAAGATCACTGGCATGGTCTAAATTCCAGTAAGACCAGTGCATACACAAGGATCATTGGCATGGTGTAAAACCCAGTAAGTCCAGAATCAAAGATCATTGGCATGGTCTAAATTCCAGTAAGACCAGTGCATACACAAGGATCATTGGCATGGTGTAAAACCCAGTAAGACCAGAATAAAAGATCACTGGCATGGTCTAAATTCCAGTAAGACCAGTGCATACACAAGGATCATTGGCATGGTGTAAAAGCCAGTAAGGCCAGAATAAAAGATCATTGGCATGGTCTAAATTCCAGTAAGACCAGTGCATACACAAGGATCATTGGCATGGTGTAAAACCCAGTAAGTCCAGAATCAAAGATCATTGGCATGGTCTAAATTCCAGTAAGACCAGTGCATACACAAGGATCATTTTGGCATGGTGTAAAACCCAGTAAGTCCAGAATAAAAGATCACTGGCTAAATTTCAGTGGTCTAAATTCCAGTAAGACCAGTTCATACACAGGGATCATTGGCATGGTGTAAAACCCAGTAAGACCAGAATAAAAGATCACTGGCATGGTCTAAATTCCAGTAAGACCAGTGCATACACAAGGATCATTGGCATGGTGTTAAACCCAGTAAGACCAGAATCAAAGATCACTGGCATGGTCTAAATTCCAGTAAGACCAGTGCATACACAAGGATCATTGGCATGGTGTAAAACCCAGTAAGACCAGAATAAAAGATCATTGGCATGGTTTAAATTCCAGTAAGACCAGTGCATACACATGCAAGGATCATTGGCATGGTGTGAAACCCAGTAAGTCCAGAATAAAAGATCACTGGCATGGTCTAAATTCCAGTAAGACCAGTGCATACACAAGGATCATTGGCATGGTGCAAAACCCAGTAAGACCAGAATCTAAGATCACTGGCATGGTCTAAATTCCAGTAAGACCATTGCGTAGTGCATACACAGGGATCATTTGCATGGTGTAAAACCCAGTAAGAACAGAATAAGAGATCACTGGCATTGTCTAAATTCCTGTAAGACCAGTGCATTGTCAAGGATCATTGGCACAGTTGACTAAGTCTTATTTGAAAATGTCATGTAAAAGCCGGAAGATAAACAATTTTACACATGAAGGTTGTATCTTCATAAAAATTATTGTCTTGCACTATCATTATTTCAATAAAACTTTTGTGTGTACAGTATGACTGCATGTTGTTTCAGATGGTTTTTGGCGATCACTCTGGTGTAAATTACACAGAATTAATGACGTTATTCATCATTTTATTTTCGCCTGCTAAAAGGTGCATCTTGTCAAACTTTGACAAAATTGACCTAATTATCTCGTTATGTGTAAACAATACAATGCACGCTTTACTGTATTTTGACAAGGATTGTTATTATTCAGCATTTTGCTAGAAATAATTTTCAGTGTTTAAATCAAAAATGATGGAAGCAAATTTTTTTACAAATGTTTCGTTTTCTTTGTTTATCTCAAAATGTTATAAAAACTTAGATACGACGTTCTGGCTTAAACCCCGCGATATATGCGTGAGTTTTGTATGTATGTATGTATATATATATATATATATATCTATATATATATATATATGTGTATATATACATATATATATATATTATACATGTATGTATGTAAGTCCACCTGCAAGACTTCTTTGATTGCCTTCCTGTCTGGTTGTCATCAGCTTAGTGGATTGTTCATATGCGATTTGACAGTCTAAATATAAACGGACTTCAGCCCTTTAGGCTGCTTGCGTAGGACTTCGAACCCAAGTTACATCAGGCACAAAAACACAGTCTCATTATTTAAGCAGGAACATGGAGGATACATGTATATCTGTGTGTGCTGCGTGGGTGGTGGATGTATATTTATACATTCTGACGAAATTAAATATATCATATATATATATCGAGTATATAGCTTTATATATATATATATATATATATATATATATATATATATATATATATATATATATATATATATATATATGTACATAAAACCTCCGTCGAGAGAAATATATAGTATATACGTAGATAATATTATGTAGTTGTTGCTGAGCGAGTGGTTGGCTGGTGAATAGCTTCCGGTTATTTGATGACAGCTGATGCCATTCAGTTCATCCGACTAGAAACAGTTGACGGTCTTCGCAGACTCCGACCGGATCTATCTCCCCTCCTCATATGCTCCTACTCCTCTTCATCGTACTCCTCCAACTCCTCCAACTCCTCTTTATCCTCCTACTCATCCTCCTTCTCGTGCTCCTACTCCTCTTCATCATTCTCCTCTTACTCGTCCTATATACTCCTCAGTACTCTCCTACTCCTCGTGTTCCTTTGCCTCTACTTAAGGTTTTCGTATACTTGGTTAGTTGCTGTTTAACGACACTGTGTCATAACAAAGATGATTAGCGTCGCCCTCCTCCTTTATCCAGGCTTGGGACTGGCACTACCAGAGTACGAGTAGTGGCGGAGTTTTTTTCGTATATACTTCTTGTGCTTCTGTTATTTATACCTACTCTTCTTGCCAATATGCCTCCTGTTCCTCTTCATTCTCCTTCCGCATTCTATTTCTGTTTCTTTTCTGCTCTGTTTGTCTATCTTTCTTTTTGTCTGTCTGTCTGTCTGTCTGTCTGTCTGCCTGGCTGTCTGTCTGTCTGTCTGTCTGTCTGTCTGTCTGTATCTTTGTCCTGTCTTCTTCATCATCATTCTGATTACTGCCTTGTCCCTACTCTTCCTGTCAATGGTGCCGCTCGTTTCTCGGTTTTTCGATCGTCCCATCCAGAGAGACATACTGGTAATATGAAAGGGAGCCAATGACTGAAGAAATGTTTGGAGGATCTGCCCCGCCCACACACCGCGACACGAGCTGCACATGTCTACGACCATGTAGATCGTCTTCAAATAATTCAATATTTAACAGCTTCTCGAGATTTCCTGTATGTTCGGACTTTTAATTACTGCGATTGTTTGTTTCATTGTTTTTCTCGATTCAGGAATCGTTTTGTGTGCTTTCGGACTGTAATTCATTGCCACGACATAATATTATATACGTACTGCCACTGGACCCGTCTACCATTCAGAGATGACAGGTTCCCGGCTGGAGACTGGAGAGATGAGCCTCGGAATAACAGGCCTGTAAGCCGTCAGCGCCAGAGAAAAATTTTATTCAGTGAAGGAGGATAGAGATCAGAGTCTTTGGAGTGACATCGACCGTCTGTCAGGGAGAGGTTCTACGACCAATCGAATGATTGCCTGGGCAGACCCCCTGGTGGATCGTCCAACGCTTCTACCTTTCACCTCTCTGCCTACATCGCGGCCTCTCTGCTCATGATCGATGACATCCATCGTGACTAGCCTATATATATAGGCTACACCTGGGGATGTATTTTGGCTTAGCACCTTTCATAAATATACTGGAACTTAAATTGGTGAGGTTCCCATTCAAAAGGGCAGCAGTGGTGAAGCATCTCATAAAAAATCCGAAGCGCGGTTAAGATTAACAGTTGACATTTCTAACCTTCTCATTTACACTATAATAATCGATCCTGAAAATCTCTGCCTCTGTATCCGACTCTATGCTTCCTCCGCGGTTACTGTATAGGGTGGGCAACGTCCTGAGGATGGGCTTTCTTAGAAATGAGTTCATTCTTTTACTGGCGACTATGTTCCTTCCCTTTTGTGAACCTATTTTACTACGGGCCTTCTCTTCACCCTATTCTGCAACTCATAACTCTGGAACTTCTGAGCCACCAGTCGATTTCTTAATTCCGGGAACAGAGTACTCAGTTTTAACACAAGTCTCTGCTTTCTTCCGCCCCTTAGGCCTGCATTGGGACACTTTTTACATTTTAGTGGATATAATTGGTATTAGTTGTAGTACATGTATGTTGTTGTCATTATCAGAAAGAGCAACGTTTAATGAATCGAATGCGATATATACTGCAACATTATTGCAAGAATAAACCATAGAAATTTAGTATTTTCCTCACTGGAAAAATTCGTCCCAATGCAGGCCACTACACACATGCCGTAAGCCTGAGTTAGGCCGATGAAAGAGCCTGGTCATGTACTTCAGTAAGTTTTCTGGGCTGTACTTTGACAAACACATCATGTGCTGTTGGTAGTTATGCGCCTATGCTACGTAAAATGTTTCATAGGATTTCTTTCAGTTTAGCCTTATATATCTTGAATAACACCAGGGACATATTATCGCATCTTCGCTTTTGTACAAAAAAGGATTTCCAGATTAAGCGCTGCCGATGCGGACCATTAGCAACGTAAATCGACGGATTAAAGGAACGCAACGTTACGTAACGCTTTGTCGTGGCGCCCTCTAGCAGAGTAACTCTTAATTAGAGTTTGACGTAATCAAAACAAGACTTCCCGGTCTTTCATTCGCCCAAGGCTTCCGTGCAAAGCGCCCCTGGATGACAATAAGAGCAGGCGTTTTCAACCCTCCGCGAAACGGAGGCTGCCTTTCCATCTCCAGCACGACACAAAAGGTGCATGGTCGGTCTGTCATTCGGTCGGTCAAGATCAAACATGTAGGACATAACAGAGACCGGAAGATGGGAGTACCATGAACAATGTGAACAAGATTTTACTCTGGACTAGGACAAGATGACAGGCATGGTCGAGCGGTCATAAACCTTCAATCAATGTCTCGTAGGCCTATATATGCGGCATTTGAAGGCCGACTGCTGCGACGAAACTTATTGGGGGGGGGGAACCCGTAAAACCACCCCTAAATACGCCCATGCCTGTGCTTATTATTATCGTTATGAGCATCATCGTCGTCAGTATCATCTTATTCGTAATTGTAATCTTTGGATTTATACAGCGCCAGAAAGCGAAGTCACGGGAATCAACTCGTTTACATCATAAGCATAATTATTATCTCTATCCTCAGCAGTGGCACGAAAGGGCGATCCTCTTGAGGACATTTTCCTAGACTCCCTTCTGCGCCAGGATTCACATTAAATTCTGAGGGGCCAGGCCTTCCTCAGAGCAAAATGGTAATCGTGGTGGTAGTAGTAGTGGTGGTAAAGGTGGTGGCGGCGGCGGTGATGGTGGTGACGGTCATAGTTGTAGCAGCAGCTGCAGTTGTTGTTGTTGTAGTAGTAGTAGTAGAGTCAGGCAGCGAAAACTAGATGAGAAACTTAGGAGAAGAGAAACCTGGAAAGATACTTAAAGATAGACACCCAGCCAAACAAACAGGAATGAATAGAGACGAACTCATAGACAGACAGACAGACAGACAGACAGACAGACAGACAGACAGAGAAGGACTGGATGGACAGACATACCGATTGAGAAACACATGCAAAGGGAAACACGTATATGGCGGATGGACACACGGACAAATGGACCGACGGATTGACGGACAGACGGAAGGACACAGACGGACTGAGGGACGGATGAATACACGGACCGACGGACGGACAGAAAAACGGACGAACACACGGACAGACGGAGTACAGACAGAAGGACAGACGGGCATATGAAGACACGGACGGACACACGAAGCCACGGACAGACGGACAGACGGACGGACGGACGGACGGACGGAGAGCGGTAGGATCATCTGGCACATAATCTCGTCTTCGACGACTGAGTCTCATCTCCTGCGTCTACCTTCGGCCTTTGCCGGTCAGTCGGTCGTTCGGTCGATCCTTCTTCCATCCTCATTGCAGCATCGTCGTCTGCTGCTGCATCCTCCTCCTCCTCCTCCTCCTCCTCCTCTTCTTGCATCTCGTCTCATCCCTGACTCCGCAGCGGCGTCGCATCCGTCAGCGAGGCTTTGGAGAATAAAAGGATTGGCGGTCTGTCGTCTAATCCTTTATAGTCAGTCATCGTCCTCTTCTACCCTCGCTCCCTGCCTCACTCCCTCTTCTTATCCTCATCCTCGTTTTCCTCATCCTCCTCCTCCTCCTCATCATCGGACACTTCCCGCAGGCAGACGCACGTGCGCTTACATGGGCGACGCAAGGCTTAGACGAAGGACGGGAGGAGGGAGACGGTGATGCGAAGGGGAAGAGGGAAGGGAGGACGATAGAGAGGGAGGAAGGGACAAGGGCGACCCCCTTTGGGGCGGATAATTAAAATCTCACAGAAGTTGGCATTTTGTCTGCGGCACTTCGTGTGAAGTGATTAGGAAGGGGTCAGAGCGGGGAAAGACGATGGATGGATGATGATGGATGGATGGATGGATGGGTGGATGGGTGGATGGATGGATGGTTAGTGGGTGGATGGTGGATGGATGAATGGATGGATGCGGATGCGCTATTTATGACATTGCGTTTTAAACTCTGAGCACAACTTCAATAAAGATACGATAACTATAAATGGATGGATGGATGGATGGGCATGGATGGGTGCATGGGTGGAACATGGATGGGTGGATGCGCTATTTATGACATTGCGTTTTAAACTCTGACCACAACTTCAATAAAGATATGATAACTATAAATTCGTACACATCTAAGATGCATAATTGTATACATGCATGCATACCTAATAGGTACGCGTGGCTGTTAACAGTGGGTGATTTTTGGTTTGATTCTGTGGGAGGACTAGTCGACAGAGGTACTTAACATACCGGAAAATGTATGCGTCGTATGAATGACTGAATGTTCCGGAAACCACTGAAGGGATATCCTTTCTTCCCTGCAATTATTGCGCTCTGTCTGCGAATAGTCCCGCTTAAGCGTCTTTACGGTCTTTAGCTATAGTTGGACTACAAATGACTTGGGAAAACGATCAAAAGCCCCAATTATCCCAATATGAATAGGCTTCTCAGTATTAGGAAAATACCTTATTATCAAAATAATACCTGATAGTTGCAACCTCGATTTAGACAAGATACAGAAGTTGAGCCTTGATTTGAAAAGATAACATAAGACGCATTATGTCAATTATTGCAGTCCAAGTATATTTGATAATGAGCGATTCATCATCTCTAGAAGACGATTCGTCCGAATTGAAGCTTAATTTCCTGCTCAAAATGATTAGGTTAATAGTCTCCACTTAGAGTAATCCAGGGTAAGGTCAGTTATTTTAAATTGTGCATTTCGAAATGGACTGCCTGTTTCAAATATAATATTGCCATTCAATCCGTTGCCTTCTGCAACGTAGTGCATGCATGGTCATCAACTGATGTATGGTCGCTTCAAGTAGAACAGTTGTCAAGAATCACTAAGTTTAAAACCGTATTAAAGTCAAATCCATAAAGTCAGGAAAACTCTGCCGTGTAATTACTAATTAGATGAGACCCATATGGGATCAGGAAGGGGCCCATATGCGAATATGGGTTCCACATATATGCTCTTTGAGCGCATTCTGGCTGGCATCGATCAATCGATCAACAGACAAGCTGCGATGGGCAAGCACTTTAAAACAGATGAGTTTGATTGGAGACCTTGAAGACATTGAAGTGCTTGCATGCGTGGGCAGCAACATCCAAAGCTTTGGATCAGGCACCAAGAAAACTCGAGAATTGACCTGGTATAGGACCCAACATTACAAAGTATCAGGTGATCGAATAGTCCTACGGTATTCATTGCACGGTCTGAGAGGTGCAATATTAATCGCACCAGAGCAGCAGTCATTGATGATCTGTCTAGATAATTAATGAGTAATTCAGGTACGAATTCATACCCGCTATGCACCACTAATACCTTCAGTGACCATGTGACCAACAACTCATTACACCTAACTTTTCGGTCGTAACAACTTATAGTGCAAATCAATGTGTCTTTAACGACAAGCTGCATTGGTTTCCCATTCGCTTTTAGTCGTTTGAATGTTAACATTCTCGTACGCATCTTCGTCTTGAAATCCCTGACGTGTCGCATATCGACCAGGCATAAATTTATGCAGTGTGGATTATGAATTTGTTACTTCGGTTTAGCTTGAATGACCGCCGATTATTGTGCACCATGATAGTGGCGCTACAGAAGTCAATGGATTGGATTAGCCCTCTTTCTCCTAAGGATCTATGTATCAAACTATCGCCCCACATCTATTCTCAATTTCATTTCGAATAAGTTGGAAACGGTATTTGCGAACAGAGCATCAGCCGGTATCACTGCAGCATCAAGTGATTGGCGTTAAGTGTCAACCGTTTGAATACTCGCCTTCAATCATCTGAACTATATATATCTCCTATTTCCAATCGGCCCATCGTAAATACCATTCCATTGAAGCTTCACTGCTTATACTTAACTGGTGTACATCTTGCCTGCACCTCGTACTCCGTATAATTCGGGTTCGACAAGGTTCTGTGCCGCATGAGCTCTTGTTTACACTATAGGCCTACATCTATATAATGTATATACTGGACTCGGCTCACCTCTCACATAGAGGTCTTTGGACTTCCATTTGGATGTCGGATACCCAGCTGCTTCTTCATTCGATAGCTCCTCTTGTAATTCAACTCTCCAGTTGCTTACTTCTGTTTCTGGTGATATTCAGTCTTTTCAGAACAATTAAGCTTCTTCTTATTCCTTCTTAGACTGAATTCCTCGTCTTCAAAGGAACAAGTTAACAACTTCAGAAATTTGATTGGCTGCTGCTGTTCAGTTAGGTAGATTGACTGTTGATCGTTCCGATGTATAAACGCAATTTGGGCATAACTTCTGACTTCACTAAGACCTGTGGTTATCTAATAACCGCATTAATGTATCAGTTCACTTTCATAAATGAACAGTTCTCGTACGTCTCAAACTATCTTAACCTTACTCGCAACGGCTCCAGGGCAGTTTCTTGCAATCTTGACTACAGATAGGGGAGGGTGGGGCAAAACGCCCCCTTTAAGGGAAATTGTGTCCCGAGAGCAAAACATAATAACATTTGAAAAACATTTATGATCATCAACAACACCTGCACTAATGCTACAATATAACTAAATTTAAAAACTTAAATAGATTCAAATTTCGGCACAGAATTGTCTTAAAATTTTTTATTCAACATGGGCATTTTGCCCCATACATGGGGCAAAATGCCCACACCCTGGGCATTTTACCCCACAGGTAATATGGTATAACATCTTTTTCTTCTTCTATGGTTTTCTGCCTTGCGTTAAGGCAGGTTCGTACGTGCAATGTCGCCATTCATCACGTTGTCTGGCTCTCTCTTTCAGCTTGCTGTAATCCTCCTCCATCATCCAGTCCAACAACGTCGTTCTCGGTCTTGCTCTTGTCTTCTTCCCCTCCATTCTTCCCTCAATTATAATTCTTATTGGGAGTCTCCCACAAAGATTTGGCCCAGTACCATTTTCTCTGTATTCTCTATATTATCCTATCAGGGATCTTTATCGTCCACCATTTGTAGTATGTCTTCATTTGTCCTCCGTTCCATCCAGCTGATTTTCTCCATCCTTCGCCATATTCAGTTCTCGAAGGCCTCCAGTCTGATGTCTTCCATCCTGAGGGTCCATGTCTCTGATCCGTATAACACCATACGACATATCATAGACTTGATAATTCTTTTCTTCAGATTCTTATTGAACTTTCCTCTCATAAATTCCTTTCTTTTTTAGAAAGCATCTATTCCCATAGCTATTCTTCTCTTTATTTCTACATGACACTTTGCGCCATTTGTGATCATACTTCCTAGGTAACAGAAGTTTCCGACTTGTTCCAGTTCATTACCATCTATAGTAATCTTTACTGTTCTTTCCTTTCCTTTCCTTATCTGTGTCTTTGTGGTGTTTATTTTCATATCATACTCCTTCGAGATATTATTTAGCCGATCCATCATCCCTTTGTAGCCCATTCTGGCTACCTGCCAACATTGCCTGGTCATCTGCAAATCCTAGTGCTTTCGTCAATCTTCCTCCTACCTTTATGCCCTCCTTCACCTCCTCCATCGTCTCTCGTACTAATTTCTCAATGTAGATGTTAAAGAGTATTGGTGATAGCGGGCACCACTGTACTCCTATCACTCCTAGTTCTGAAAGTTTTCCTTCTAATTTTATTCTATATACTTTCTGTCCCATGTATAGGTTTCCTATGAGTCTTCTGTCTTTCCAGTCCACCCCTATTCTGCTCAGTGCATGCATTAATTTCTTCCAATCGGCTCTATCAAAAGCCTTTTCATAATCCACAAAGCATACGTATACAATGCTCCAATTGCATTTCTTGTGCCCTTCCATTTCTGAAATCGCACTGGTCCTCTCCTAAACAGTCATTTGTTTCTACCCTGGACTGCATTCTCTTTGTGACCAAGCTGGCAACTAAACCTTTTAGATGTCTAGTAAGAGTTTTACTTAAAACTTTATAAATTTGTTCTGCTTTTCTCTTACTAATTTCGCCCGATCTGACTTTTGTCAGAGCAATTTCCAAAGTTTCAAGACCATATTCTCCTCTCTTTGTTTTTCTCTAATAGTTTCGTACCATTTTCTGTAACGAAACACTTTAAGTGCAAAACATATAAAATGTTTGCAAACAGCAGATAACACAAATATTTAAATTGGGGTAAAACTGGTAGGCATCTTTGGTGTAGACGCGAAGTCAATCAGATGAGGTAAGACGCCCAGTCACATGAGGTAAGACGCCCAGTGAGGCAATACGCCCATGAGCATCTGACCCCACAACAAGAGTAGTTACATTCCAGACCATACACCAAACACGACTACTTCAATGGCGGGTTAAATTGCACTGTAACATTTCTAAATGTGTGTGAATCCAAGTAATCATACATCTTTGGGCAACTGTAAAACCGTATAATTTACACACACAAAATTAAAACAGGAAATGCTTACATCAGCTTTCGCAAAATTAGGTTTTTGTTGAAAACGAGTGATCTTTTCATAGGAAACACGAAAGTACAATGTCTTTCAACCGGAAATGCAAGTAACAAAACGGTTCCAAGTAAAATTTGGATTAAGTTTATTAGGTGACTGAAATAATGCTCATGGGCATCTTACCTCTCATGGGCGCTTTGCCCCACCCTCCCCTACTGCAATTTTACCTGTCACTGTTATTGTCACAAGAGATTTGCAATGCGGTGTTCGGTTCTCGGGCGTTTTCGGTGGCTTTGGAATTCACTGTTGAATTTTATCCTACGTTCTGTCAGTTCTTCAATATAATTCAGAACTAAACGTTGAATGCACCCGTTGCATTCCTAATCCAAAACTCTTCTTCAGGTTTCTCTCACTTTAATTTGCCGATTTCAACCTGGCTTTTCTAATGAATTATGACTTGGACTAAATGTCGAGTGTTCAGGTCTCCGCCAGAGCAAAAAAATTGTTTCGAGAGTTCGGCTCCACTTGCGCCCGCTGTCCAACTGGGCCATGATGAGTACATTGACCGTACACTGTCAGTGGGAAGATTAGGCGGGAAGTGATGGGACTGCCACTCGCCTTCATTTGCCGAAGTTAACCAAATTCAAGGTGCTAACACTTCATGCCCATGGTCGCCTCTGAGGCCTATCATGGCTTAAGGGATTACTTTTCTCCCTCTTCCGACTGTTGACAGAGACACCCACATTGACTCCCTAACGAGTTCCCGTCACTCGAATCTGTGGTTTCGACATAGAACAGGATACGTAACGCCGCAGCCTACTTCATGCAAATATCGTGGTGCGCCCCATTTGCTGCCATGGTCGTATACTTGTTCTACGGACGCAAGCACTTGATGCCGTATGTAATTATGTCGGCGGTTAATTGCCCGATTCATGTCTTCGCACCCTCTAATCATCGGGGCAATGATAGATTCCAGCCACAGTTAAAGTGCCGCCGCCGCTGACCACCAGGTGGCGCGTCTCTTTCTGCTGAAAAATGGCGACGATTGTCCCTGAACGCCCCTCGTTATTCTCTTCGCACGCCCTGTTGATGCTGCGCTCTTTAATTTGTAGCATCCACCGAATCATCCAAGCTCTATCCAGACACCCAGGCTGCTGCTGCTGCCGCTGTTGCTACAGTTAGGGGCGACGAGCTGAAAGGGTGAACTTGCGCTGTAGTTTTCCCTGCGGAGGTTTCGGTCGCCCGTCGCAGATGTTGCGGTGATGGGTACTACTTGGTCAGACGTGCCTTCGAATACATTGTCTTGCAGCAGCAGCAGTATAGTGGCAGAAGCGTCAAAGGCAGAAGGCGACCCTTTGAGCGGGAGACGGTGGAACTGCGCCCCATATGGCCAGCACTTGTCCGGTTAATCGTCGTCATCTGTAGACCGATTGTCTATTATACCCAGAGGTCCGTCCATTCTCGCTCCTCTATATTTCACACACGTCTATGGTCCAGCCGCAAACACTCTACTGCGTTCATGTCGATGACAGGACCCGGTTAAGTATGTTCGTTTAAATAGGAATAAAACTACACGGAGAGAAGATTGACATAAAAGAGAATCGCAGAGCAAATGCAAATATTAGACATAATAAATCTTTACAATGCTTCGGATTTCAACAGAAATAAATTGACAATTAACTGAAACTATAACAAAGAACTCAAAGCCAGTGTTAGGCGCTGTCAGGTTTTAGCAATTGCGTTTGTAAGATAAATTGGGTCAATCGAATGAATGATAATGGCCATTTAGCAATCAATATTATCTAGGCTGTAGGCCTACGTTGTCTAATTGAAATCGGTTCCTGGATTAGGTGTCAGAAGTGGATGAAAAGAATGAAGGCATAACTGCATAAAATTCTAATTGAAAATTAGCTCTAAAATATTTATCTGGCTTTGTGCTTTGTCACTGAAGTGTTTTGATCGCACGATAGGTGCTCCTCACCTCGTCAGATCCAGTATAAATTGACGAATGTGGTAACTCAACCTTCCTCGAAATGTGGTCACTGTGCCTCCCTCTGTATCAAAATAAGAGACGTGTTCAGATTGGACCTCTATAGGGCCGCCCTTATTACAAGTTCAGTTTTTGTATATGCATGAATTATCCCAAATAGGCCAAGCCTTAGTTTTTGTATTCGCATGCGTATACATCATGCTTACATACGTATATTCATTATACATACATTCACGGTAACCTAAGAATCACTGAACAAATGTGTCTTATAGCCTAACTCGAGCAGAAAACGTTTCCTGAACTATTATGATACTACTGCATGTATGTAAACGCTTACATGCATGCAAGCATACATGCATGCATACATATATGCAGGGCCTAGGACAGGATTTGGAGGCCCAGGGCCACAACTAATTTTCAAGGCCTTTTTCAAATATCTTTTAAAAACTCAACAGAAAGGTTCAAATCATCCTACACTATCCACAGCGAATCGGATGATAAGAACAATATATTCATATTCAAACATTATTTAGGTTTGAGTGGTTGACTTACGACTTACGAGTAACGATAGAGTTTAGACTGTTGAGTGTTGACAACTTTTCAATTTTACAACTAATAACAGATTTACGAAAAAAAATTTACAGTTTGCAATTATTTAACATCAACGATTTCGTCACAAAATAATTAAAATTTGTACAGTTATTCAATGAATAACTCCTTAATTCCGTAATTCCCCATTTAAATAAATAACTCCGTATTTCCAAAATTCCGAGGCCCTTTATCAAGTGAGGCCTGGGGCCAAATGGCCCCGGTGGCCCCCCTGTCCTAGGCCCTGCATATATGCATTACTGCATGCATGCATACTAGAGGTCTGCGGGTACAGCATTTTTGCTACCCGACCCATACCCGTAACACATAACCGTTACCCGTACCCGTACCCGACCCGTACTCAAAATTACTACCCGACCCTACCCGTACCCGCGGGTATACCCGTACCCGTACAGTACCCGTCACGTCATTAACACGCCTTCCCAAAGTCCCTATTCCTACCAGGCCAATAGGCTTACAACTCAGCATGCAGTGATAATAATAAATAGGCTAATGATGATGATGATGATGATGATGATGATGATGATAGTAGTAGCTGTTGTAGTAGACCTAGTAGTAGTAGTAGTAGTAGTAGTAGCAGTAGTAGTAGTAGTAGTAGTAGTAGTAGTAGTAGTAGTAGTAGTAGTAGTAGTAGTAGTAGTAGTAGTAGTAGTAGTAGTAGTAGTAGTAGTAGTAGTAGTAGTAGTAGTAGTAGTAGTAGTAGTAGTAGTAGTAGTAGTAGTAGTAGTAGCAGCAGCAGCAGCAGCAACAGCAGCAACAGCAGCAGCAGCAGTAGTAGTAGTAGTAGTAGTAATGATAATAGGCAGTTAACTTATGGAACCTGTCACATACATCTGTTGTGCTGTCTCAATTGCATTGTACATTTATCTCCTTGGTATAATATGCTGTAAGCTAGAACACTAAGTAACTGTAAATACTACGTTGCAGACACGGTCAGGGTCATTGTGCACCGACATTCTCTATTATATGTAACGGTGAAATTGTAGCCCCAAAACTTCACGACGGCACGGGTAAAACCGGGTATACCCGTACCCGTGATAACCCTACCCGTACCCGACCCGACCCGAGAAATTCGTACCCGACCCGTACCCGACCCGCGGGTACGGGTCGGGTACGGGTAAACCCGCGGGTACGGGTATACCCGCAGTCCCCTAATGCATACATACATACACACATGCGTACATGCATACAGCCATACATACATTCATACATACATGCATACATACATACATGTGCATGCATACACAGATACATGCCTGCATACATATATGCATTCATACATACATACATACATGCAAAAATTACATACATATATGCATGCAGATACGCTGAAAAGCGTAAATCTTCACAAAAAGTAAACCTCTGCGCCGTTCATACAACGTGTGTTGACATCGAATCACTAAAATTACGTTCAATGTTGGCAAACAATGGGATTATTTTAGCAACTGCAGACGGATCAATACTTTAACTTTCTGCGGCTTTGTATGAGTGATTTTGCGGTTCATTTCAATAAGCTCGTATGAAGATTAACACCATCGAATCATTTTGTGATTTTATGACCTGCTGTATACAGTGGCTGTCAAAGGCTATTGACCATGTGATTGTAATTTCTCTTTAAAGTTTCATTACGGTTTGCCTACTATTGTTACCGTTGTGATCAATCGGACATTTATTTCCCTTCGGTTTTTAACTTCAAAGGCGATCATGAGAGACGCGGAAATGAGACTACAAGAGGTGCAGAGGTGGCAGGCACACGGATAGAACAGAGAAGCATAAAACAGATCCAGGACCGAGACACATGTGCACTGCATGCTCTACTGCAGGGGAAAATTACTCCGAGTATATACTAACAACGAACTGGGATATAAAAATATAGACACAAACAAATGGTTTAGAATCACCCGTTTTCCTTTCGATTTGCAGCATTTACATGTAGCTCCGCATGCATTACGCCATTGTGCGGACACTTTGGGGGCGTGCGAATTAAGTAAACCAGTCAGTCCATTAGTCAGTCAGCTAACCCGTCAGTCAGCCTTTCAATTGCTTGTAGTCATTTTGTCAATTATGTAATCACAAGTAATTAAGTGCAGAAGTGCATGGGCAGTGTATAGCTTCTGTGGCGCCGTGATCTAGGTTTGGCGAGCGTCGTTGCCTGTTGATCTTCGGTTGGCAGGACACGCGGCGGACCGCTGTTGGTCTGCGCTCCTCACAGACGTCAAACGTCAACCCTCTGTACACACTCTCATCAGCTGCTGCTGCTCGATCCGCCCGTATACACTTCACTCCCACGTGTCTCTTTTGTCTCCCCGCGTAATTTCACCCTCGCTCGCGAAACACACCCTCGCCTACAGGCGTCAACAGACTGATAGTCGCTGAATTGGTGCGGCAGGTCGGACAACGGACGGACGGACCGAGGAGCGGGTGGCCGTGCCGAGGCGGGCGGGCGACCGAGCGAAGGCGGCACCGTAAAACGAACCGATAACCACGGACTTCCGTCCGTCCGTGTGTCGGTCGGTGGGTCAGTGCCACAGTGGAAGGAAGGCAGAGTCTGCAGCCATGAGAAGTCGTGTCTACAAATGCCAGAGTGGTTTTCCAGGCGACTGGTCAAATGCAGGTTGACAGTGTCACGGGATCGACGTCTGTCCGGCCGAACGGACATTAGCGGGGTCACGACTGCAGCGCCGGCCATTTCAATCGCCCCACTCTTTGGGGAAATTATGGGTTGTTAGCAAGACGTGTTCTACCAACCATCCACGTCCAGTTTAAGTCGTGCGTTCAAATAGATGGCTGCCAACCGTCGAAAGTGCGACTTTACGCATTAGCTCCATAAAACTCCTGTCAGATGCTCAGAATAATAATATTTACGGTTACTCATCGATTATAGCATTAAATATAGCTTTCAACGTAAAAACGAAATAAAGGTATCCCTTTCGCCCGCCCCAGTTCCTAACAGTCTACCGTGTCCCATATATAAATGGATATTATGTATCCTAAATAAATATGCAATATATCCTTTATGTACTGTTTATATAGTTAGACGGTACAAAAGTGCATAATTATGTTCACTCCCTTTACGCGGGTTCTTGTTAATGGTCTGCAGGACACGAAAAGCATCCATCCATGCAGCTTACATATAGAAGAAGCGTAATACAACATAGCGTAACATAAAATAACGTAGCATAACGTAACAGCATATCATGACGTAACTTAACACAATGTAGCACAAAGTAATGTATAGCATTACATAAGGTAACATAACATAAGGTAACATAACATAAGGTAACATAACATAAGGTAACATAACATAAGGTAACATAACATAAGGTAACATAACATAAGGTAACATATATAACGTAGCATAACGTAACATAACATAACATAGCATAATGTACATATAGGCCTACTATGCTTGAATGTTGACATCCCGCATTGCAAGATTTGAACTCACGACCTGCATGGCTTACAACAGCTGTACTTTTCAGTGAGCGGCTTCCGTCTCGTTAGCAGGTTCAAATACCCACAATTTACAGGCAAATGAGCATACACAAGCCAGTAGGAGAGTTAAAAGCAAAATGAAAGTCACGTGAACGAACAAAATATGCATTATAATAATTAAAACAGTTTAAAATAATTCAGCTATGCATTTATATATGGGTGTCTAACTATTCGAAATGAAAACTTTCAACATTACATGTATAAGTAACATAAATTTTATGGTAGCGTAACTATAATTGAGTATCCCACTACAAAAGTGTATGAGAGTGCATGCAATGGATCTTATGGAAGGACAAATTTATGCCTCCTTTCGTACAGAACTTACAGCATTCCTAAGCGGGATGTAAGTTCAAGTAACTGGTTAACGCAGTAGCCTAATATAGATGATTATGATTTTATAAATTTGACTCAGTTTTCTTGTAGACATTTTAAGAAGTTCATTGTAACTTTAGATTAACATGGACCAAGTACATATAATTTCCATAGTAGGCTACTTGGTCCACTGACATTCTAAAGAGTCACTTACTCCTTCCACCTCATTAGTCAGTTGATAGGAAGTCTTGCAGCACAACATGCAAGATGCTTGAGCCAGGAATTATAGTCTTTGGGATATGCCTGTTGGATTGCAATGGATGGTATTCCTTTGGATCGGAGAACTTTCAGTGGATATAATCCAGACTGCACCCATGCAGCCAAGAAAACTTTTACACTGATCGGAAGTTTTAAATATACGCTGTCCTTGAATTTAAGCAAAAAGAAAACAGGTTCAATGGGTGTTCTCAGTCTACACTCTCATAATTACTGCGCTGACACTCAAAGAGGCTCCTCTCCAGTTTCTATTATTCCTCTAATTTTTTTCTGAATCTCTGTCAAAGTCCCCCAAATACGTGCATCAAGATCTCATTACATTGTTGTATTGTCTTTTCCCGACGAATTCGATGTTAAGCCTATATATTTTAGCAATTAATTAATTACTCGTCCATTATGACAGGGAATAATATCGTTTTCAGATCATGCCGAAAAGATGCACATTGTCGGCTGCAGTCTGTGTTTCCTGTTTCCTTAAATCGTGCGTCTGTCTCATTGTTTATCCGCTGATCTACATCTGCTGCTGCTGCTGCTGCTGCTGCCTCTCTGCCATGCAGACGTCTAAACCTCGTTCAAGGCGACGTCGTCGGGCGGCGGCAGCGGCGTGTTTTGTTCTGTTCTTGTCTGAACACAGGTAGTCGATAATAATGGAGAACAGAAACAGATTGTACTTAACACAGATAGCACTCTCAAAGGCACAAAGGCACACATCAATACAATACACCGGCACGTGTATATATATATATACATATATATGTATATATATATATACATAGATAGGCTATATACGACATGCACTATTTTATATGTATAATAATACTTTTTATGTATATAAAAGGAGCACGCAATCATCTAAAAAGCTTGGCAGTGTCTATCTGTCTTTCTGTCTGTCTGACTGTCTCGTAGAATGCCTCAATCCGTCCCTGGAAATCGGTGAAACAATGAAGTCAGCGTTGCATGACTCCATGCACCGGCGCCTCTGCATGCATGCGCGCTTTCATCTACAGGCAGGTACCCCTACCTGCAAGGAGGCGTCCGACCATCGACGAGATCAGTCGCGATCCCGTGCCCCTCCCCTCTCTTCCCTCCCTCCCTCCTCCCTCCCTCCCTCTCTCCCGCCGACTGAAGAACTAAATAAATGGAAGGAGGGACGAATAAACACAAGCAGGTCCATAAATGACGTCACGCACCTAGGGGGAGGGGGTCGGAAATTATGACGATGTGTGACGTGGGGGAGGGGGTCAGCCAAGTGTGACGTCACATCACGTCTGTGTAATTAAATTTAACAATTAACAACAATTTAATCTTAAAATAACAGCTCTAATTTTGAGTATTAAAATTTTCATAATTTTTTGATTATTTTTATGTATACGGCACCATTATTAATAATTTTCTAATTATTTAAATATTTGTCACCATAAGATTTTTAAATACTTATTACAATGACAATAAATGGGCATTGAAACATGTTTTATTATCATGTGGAAGTTTCGTTTTGGGGGGGTCAGAGCTTTGTGACATTTTTCAGGGGGTGTGTTTTTGGTGTGACGAGGGGAGGGGGTTCAAAAATCGGCCAAAATAGCGTGACGTCATTTATGGACGGCCCCTAATGAAAACGTTATATTCCTTGACCTTAAATATATGTATGGGATGTCTGGTTATATATACATACACCTAGAATATACATACATGTATATATATGCATGTGTCTGTGGGATGCATAGGTGTGTGGTCGAGTATATAATTTATATATGTGTGCGTGTGTGTGTATGTGTGTGTATGTGTGTGCAGGTGTGTGTGGGATGTATGAGTGTGTGCCTGTATATGTATATGCATATGTATATGTATATACATATATATATATATATGCAGGTGTGTGTGTGCGTGTGTTTGTGTGTGGTCGTGTTTGTGTGCATGTGTGTGCTGTGGGCAACAGATGGTCGAAAAGTGAGCCGTGCGTCTCCTGTCACCGTCTACAGAGGCGCATGAGGAGGTTATAATACATGCAGTCTGTTCGGTTGCTGCTGCTGCTGAATACTGGCGATGGAGCTGCTGCTGCTGCCATAAAATATGGCCGTCCGGCGCACGAGATTGTTTTGTTGCGTGATATCCTTCCGGGATGGGTGGGGTGGGGTGGGGTGGCTAGGGGCAGGGTCTGGCCCCGTCCACGACGACGGCGGCGGCGGCGGAGGCAAAGGGACGCTGAATCAAGGGTCTCGTTAAAAATTCATCGACTCCTCCTCCCCTCCTCCTTCCCCCTCTCGACCGACGTAGATGTATCAGTAGCAGGAGGAGGAGGAGCTTGAATTTACGCCTTCAGCAGACGCCATATTCCAGGCATGGATCATAACTCAGCAAATCTGAAAAAGAAACAATGCTCACGCTCTATTAATTATTTATTAATAATTTATTATTATTATTATTATTATTATTAGTAGTAGTAGTAGTAGTAGTAGTAGTAGTAGTAGTAGTAGTAGTAGCAGCAGCAGCAGCAGCAGCAGCAGCAGCAGCAGCAGCAGCAGCAGCAGCAGCAGCAGTAGTAGTATCATCATGGTCGTCATTATCATCATCGTCGTCATCATCAAATGGTGGTGACAGTCACGCTTAAATGTTTGCAACATGAGCATGAGAGCGTTTATTTGGTTTGAAGCAAGTTCAAGCAATTACAATTAATGGAGGTGAATTCTTGCGAGCATATACCTATCGCAAGGATGATAGATGCCTGCACGTCAGTTTACTTACTTATTGATTTGTACTGCATAGACTGGTGACGTCATCTATCTTTTCGTAGATGATACCTAAGTATATGGGATTGGTCAACCACCACTTTGTGGGGCAAAGTAAACTTCGCCTTTGTCAAAGATAAGAAGTCGAATTCGAAAGTTTCGCAACTGAAAAATTCCAATGATTAAAATGGTCGTGGGCGAAGCTTGCTTAGGCTACTTATCCCCGCCACGGACATCCCACGCCCACAACTTCGCCGAAGTACTTATATCTTAAGACGTTCTACAATTTACATTATTTTCGCGTTTGTGCTTGATATGAAGTCGCCATATATGACTTGAGCAATGATAATGAATTAGCAATTAATTTAACAGCAACCAAGAAAAGACATCCAAGAATATTAAACTCAAATGGCAACCAGGGCATACACTGAGATGGATTTGGCATTAATCTTTATAAGTATCACCTGATACATCCGGTATATATTGATAAACTGTGTATAAATGTGTGTGTATATATATATATATATATATATATATATATATATATATATATATATATATATATATATATATGTCATACTTTCTAATGCCTAACCCAACCAACATGTAAGAATTAATATAGGAAATGCGTTTCAGGATTATGGATGTATAATCACGTAAATAAATATGGCAACACATCATTTCAAGGGATCATAAAACTAGACATAGTGTATGTATATTGCAAGAATACAGGAAGAGGCAGAGACAGACAGACAGACATGTAGGCAGCGACTAACACCGATACAGATTGAGATATAACATGTACAAATGCGGACGACATGTAGAGAGACATACATACTTACATACATATATGTATACATGCACACATTAATACATTAAAACGTACATACATACATACATACATACATACATACATACCTTTATATATGCACACATTAATACATATGCATATATCAATGAAATTGTTTTACTGCAACCAAAACATTATAATAATGCCAGATAATGTGAAGTAACTAAATTCATTGGTGACAAAGGGAGGCCCAAAAGGGATTGAGATCCCTCTCAGGCAGCGTCGCGCCTTCTCCATGGCGGGCCCTTCAACCTGGAATGGGCTCCCTACCATGCTTCGTCTGACACCTGCTGGTCACTCTGCCTCATTTCTCAGTTCTCTTAAGACTGTCCTGTTCGACCGGGGTTGGGCTGGGAGCGCTTCTGAGTAGGCATCCTTGAAGGGGCGCTATATAAATTTTCTGAAATAAATAAATAAATAAGGAGGGTCACATGCATACATACATAATGCATACATGCATGCATACCTACATGCCATGCATAGTACACAGAACAGAGACAGAGAGACAGACAGACAGAGACAGAGACACAGAGAGAGAGAGAGAGAGAGAGAGAGAGAGAGAGAGAGACAGAGACAGACAGAGAGACGTTCAGAGGCCCGTTTCAGCAGACTGCCATGTACAGTTGCAGGTAATTTCGCTGGGTATCAGGTGCTTAATCAAGCGGCCAGTGTATAATTAGGAATAATGGCGGATTACCGGGCTTTCTTTACGGTCTTTGGAACGATTGCGGGCAATCACGCACCTTGACCGATATTACTGTGCACCTGGGCAGGTGCGGTCCTTTCAAGTCGCCGCCACCGCCGCTCTACCTGCTGCCAGAGCAACCGCATTTTTGCCGGCGCGATATCTGCCATCGAGACACACACAGACCGATCGCTCAACTGATTACTTGCAACAGCAGCAGATACATCAGTAACGACAACAATGGCAACATCCAGGACAACGTAAACAATATCAGTAAAGACAGCAGTTTCAACATCCAGGACGACGCTAGCAACATCCGCTTTCGGCTGCTCGACCTAAACTGTGGAACGCGCTGAATTCCTGCGTCTGTTCGTTAAATTTCGTCTCTTGTGTCATTTCGGTTTCAATTTAACTTAAGACTTACCTTTTCCTGGTAGCTTATCCATCCTATAGGCTGTCTGTCTTTCTCTGTCTGATAGGCCTATACCTTGCATGCATTGCCCTGCTTCGATATATCCTGAAGGTGCATGGATTCTCTCTTTTCTCTCTCCCGACTGTCTGTCTGTCTGTCTGTCTGCTTGCTGTCTGTCTGTCTGCAGCATGGGTTGACTCTCTCTCTGTCTCTCCGCGGACTGATCTCCTGAATGTCGACCTGACTGTGGCTTGCTTTTGATGCTCCATCGGTTGACCCCTTGTTGCATTAGAAGTGTAACGATGATGATGATGATGATGTGATGTGGAGGTGGTGGTGGTGGTGGTGGTGATTATGATGATGATGATGACAACATCAACAACAACAACAAACAACAATAGCAATAATAATCATAGAAACATCTATAGCAAGGGTATACCCTCCTATTGAACCGTACGCAAGCGGTCCATTGCAATGGCTGGCGCTTGTCACCTGCGGCGTTCCACAAGGAAGTGTGTGCTGGGACCAATTCACTTCGTACCTGTATACATGGCTGGCATGATCGCCATCCGCCATTCATTCATAGTGTCTGTATATCTGCACACAGATGCCACTCCTCTTCTAAGCCTCCCTGTTAGCATGCATCGCATGGACTTGAGCAGCTGGTTGACGTCAAACCGTCTGAGGCTGCATGACCACGGGCAAGACCCAGTTTACGTCTAATGCATGGTACTTGTTTTAACAGCCTCGCGAAGACACTTGTAACGAGATTGAACTGAGTGGTTCGACCGTAAAATTGTCATGTAAAACAACTTGTATCCGAGTCATACATATTAATCATGGATGACATTAAGATTGCAAATTAATAGACTAATCATTTGCTGCTTCTACCATCATACGTCAACCGCTAAAAGTGTGCCAGGCAGGCGTCTGCTGTCACCGTAAGCACACACGTCAGGTGGATTATGGATAACATGGAGGATGTAATACACGTAAGTATATTCGGCTGCTGTCACCTTTAATTCTCTCGAAAAAGCCACGTAATGGTTTTATGTTTGGCGTCGCCACATCGCACGTGAAACATCTTAGTCTGTCCTGAATACCACTCTACTCCTCGCCTATAGGCTATAGGAAGCCGAAGTGTGGCAACATCACTGAAACTATGCATGATCAACCCATTAGCTTCTCATCATCATCATCATCATCATCATCATCATCATCATCATCATCATCATCATCATCATCATCATCATCATCATCATCATCATCATCATCATCATCATCATCATCATCATCATTGTAGTTGTTGTTCCTGTTGCTGTTGTCATGCAGTATACACAAAACTTCAGCACTGCAGAATTATAGCAACATTCAGAACAACAGAAACAATACAAAGACTTTGAAACAGTGAAAGTAAAGACAAAACGACAACAGAGACAACAAGAGCAACACAAGGACAACTTAAACAAGAGCAATGCCAGTAGCAACTGAAGAAGGTGATGGCCTGCTCTAACATCAACTGAACACTATGCATGCTGATCGAAGAAATCGAGGACAGCATCCTCGATAATTGTAACAAGAACTATATTCAACTGCGGAAGCAAGAACAGCAAAAAGAGCAAAGGATGTGCGAGGCTTTCAGTTCTGCATGTAAATAGTCGACGTAGCTATAGCGTAACTGGCAAAAATAGGAGCAACAGCTGTTTTAGTGGCAACTCCTACATAAGAGTTGACACAACAAAAAGACGTCAATCGCAGCCGTACACAGAACAGCAGTTTTAAAAGCCGTGCCTATAATAGGCTATTCTAAGTCATTAAGAGCAAATGGTTCATCAGTATGCATAAGCAGTTATTAGAGTGACGAATATGGCGGTTGATGTTGTCCGTGACCGGACCCAGGTGCTGGAATGGCATTCCACCTTCAATATACGATCTGCACCCATGGAGTCATTCAAGTCCAGTCTCAAGACATAATTACTTGGAAAAAGCGTATCTCTGACTCTGTGTCGAACTTGTTGAAGCGCCCGCCGTCGCTGCGGTGTGCCGTGATACGTATGCTGGAGCAAGGGTATCTACCACCGTCGCGTCCCACACCAGATGACGACCCGCGCGCCATGGAATCATTGTCAGGCCGTCTGGTCTTCTGCCGTCCGTGCGTAGTAGACCTGGTGGTTCCTTTATTGACGGAATCCCTGCCTTCGAAAGGGAGCGGTGTATAATGTCATTGATTGTGTTATGTCTGGCAATTCGGCCGAAGCCGAGAGAACAGGACAGGCCATGGCTGCCTCTGGCGTCGATTCGGGCTCCACAAGCACATATGTGTGGTCTCACATATTGTGGCCCCAAGGCGCAAGCCGACCGCCACCCGAACGTCCTCGTTGTCCAGTCTCAACCCACATGCTGTTATTGGTAAGGCATGTAGCCAGTCGCTGGCGTGTGGTGACGAGACAGCTTTCAATCGCGCGGTGTTGTATGGGTCCATTGTGTCTTGAAACAATCTCTTGACAGTCTGTTCCAAAAGGGGTTTGTCCCATAGAGCCTGCTTGTTTGTTGGCATGTTTTCTGAATCGTTGAAATCCGTCTTGGATCGCCACTCGGACGTCATGGCTTCAAAGTGTGTGTCCTGTGTGAGATTGAGAGAGTTTAGAATGAGGGTCTGGAGAGGGAGAGTGCTCGCAGCTGATGCCAGAAAGGCCGGAAGTGCCAGCGAAGTCGCTCTCCGTATGCCCAGACCACCCATTTTGATGGGTAGTGACGCCTGTGTCCATTGGAGATCGTTTAAAGAATTATTATTATTATTATTATTATTATTATTATTATTATTATTATTATGGCTTTGAGTTCTGCATGTAAATATAGTCGATGCAACTATGGCGGAACTGGAAAATATAAGAGCAACAGCACATACAGCAACAACTGCTTTAGTGGCAACTCCTATTTAAGAGTTGACACAACAAAAAGACGTCAATCGCAGCCGTACACAGAACAGCAGATGCATCAAAGCACTGATGTAGCGCCTTTGTATGTTTTAAAAAGCCATGCCTAGGCTATTATAAATGACGTTAAAGTAATTAAGAACAGTATGTATAAGCAGTGCTTAAGGGGACGAATATGGCGGTCGACATTGTAAGTATAATCGCAAATGGGTTCTATATAGTTTCTCAGGTGACACAAACCAAGCTGCGTCATTCTTGATTTACATCTACTGCGCTCTCTTGTGTCGCAATCACGTCTATAAATAGTTTGAATGACATAATAAAGGTCTTTGTCATCTGCTGGTAGGTAACTAGGTATACGGCAGAGCTACTGATTCCCCAGCATCTATATCATGCCATCATGCTGTCTCTTTCCCTCTTTCCCCTATGACCAGAATTTATTCCTGTTTTATGGTATACGAACTATATACTGAGTCCTATACTTCGTCTCAGACGTTAAAATGTGACTTTTTAGCGAATGGCTGTCCGTTCTCGCGTCTTGCGTCCCTACAGCAGCGCTATAAAAGTCATTAGAGACGAAATTAGATTAGATAAGATCCGATAACACGGTCGACCAAGTCCATTTAATTAATCGAGTTAGAGGCTACATTAAGTGACACCTATCCATCAGCCACGCAGACAACCCTGGCCCGTGCTAAGCGCATGCGCAAGCCTCGTATGTATGCACATATATATATATATATGCGCATATATATATATATATTATATGCATACATATGAGGATCGTAGACCATATATATGTATATATATAGTCTTTATATATAGTCTACGATGGATGTCGCCTCTATACTGCTGGAAGATCATCGCGCCACCCCATATCCAGCAGCCGTAGCCCTCGCCCCCCCCCGTGTGTATACTGGCGAGAACCCGTATTTCGGCGGCAGATTCAGTAATGATTGCAAGACAAATATAACATTCGTCATCTCTCGTCCCGCGGGTGAGATCACATGGCGGTCGTCGTCATCGCTCTGGCCCTCTGGCGTCCGCTGGCCAAGCGGCGTCTGGGGAAATCAACTAGAAATGCGCCTCTAGTGGCCGGCGGCTGAGAACGCGCGGCCACCACCACCACCTAGCGGTTGGTTGTGGAGCGAGAGCAATGATAATTCAATAAGTACTTATACGCTTCCGTTGGCCCTTCCTTCCGCCCGACGATCGGTCGGAGGGATTTGATTTGTAAAGTAAATAGGCGAAGAAGTTTACGGTCGAAGGAGAAGGCGGAGAGAAGTGGAAGACAGGATGGAAGACAGGATGGAAGACAGGATGGAAGACAGGATGGAAGACAGGATGGAAGACAGGAGTGGAAGACAGGAGTGGAAGATATGAGTGGAAGACAAGAGTGGAAGACAAGAGTGGAAGACAGGAGTGGAAGACAGGAGTGGAAGACAAGAGTGGAAGACAGGATGGAAGACAAGAGTGGAACACAGAAGTGGAAGACAGGAGTGGAAGACAAGAACAGATAGACGACAGGAGTGGAAGACATGAATCGAAGACAGGAGTGGAAGACAGAAGTGGACGACACGAGTGGAAGATAGAAGAGTAGGTCTATAGTTGCTGCATGATGCATCAATCGGTGGATTTGTATTTGTCTGTGTTATGAGTCATGGCCATTTCGGTATTACACTATTTAGTGCTTTTCTGTCTGCACGAATATCTGTGGCTCTGCCTCTTTGATGTTTCTACGGCTGTATGCCTTTGCCGTGTTCCGCTATTCCTGTACAACAATCCGTGTATCTTTCCGTAGCCACATTAAGACAAGTAAAAGAATGGGAAGACGAATGCAGTAGAATAAGATGACTAGGAATGAAGATAAGATAACTATAGGAGACAAAGAGACTAGAATGAATAATAGAGAGACAGAATTAAGGAATAATATCAATGAAGAACTGTGTATCGCGTCAACAGGAGCAACCTATATACACGGAAAACGTTAATGCCTAAGCAAAATGCAGGAATCAAGAATCAAGTGAAAGCGACTGCAGGATTAGGATCCGTTGCTACATTTGGTAGACAGAAAAGATATATTCGATAGAATGAAGGATTGATCGAAGACAGAATGAACGACAGAAATGAGGCAGAGAAGGAAAGAAGGATAAAAGAAATGAAGGACGGAGTTTAAGTAGGTGGGTATAAAGGAAGGCAGGAAGAAAGGAAGAAATAAAGGAAGGAAGGAGAAAATAAGTAAAGGAAGGAAGGGTTTATTACAGCTTGCTTTTGGAGTGTCATCGGTTTATGATTTGTGCATCAGACAATGGACCCGTCATGTAGAATTTGCTAATTACAATTATCTATGAAGGAGGAAAAGAACGAAGAAAGGACGAAAGACAAGAGGCAAGTAGGTAGGTAGGTAGGTAGGAAGAAAGAAAGGATGGAGAAATGAAGAATAAAAGAAAGAACATTGGCGAAGCAAAATAAAACGATGCGACTTATAAACGATAGCAACGGAGGATCATAATTATGGAGAAAGAGGAAGTATAGCGGAGGAGTGAGGAAGAGGAGGAGGAGGAAAAAGAGGAAGAGGGACAGGAAAGAGGAGGAGAAGGAGGAGAAGGGAGAGGAAGCAGAAGAAACCTAACTGCAGTTTAAAAGCTTGGTCGTTGAAGAGAAAATGGGATAAGGCAGTGTAGCCTCATGATGAAACCATAGAAGGCGCTCGACGACACAATGCGCCGAGATTACAAGCGACGATTATCAGAAGGATGCCACTGCCACTGCTGCTGCTGCTGCTGCTGCTGCTGGAGAAGACGACGATGACGATGTGCAGTGAAGTCTGTCACATCTTCTACGATAGACAGAAGCCATTGTGATGCTCTGCTGGTGGTCAGCTGCATGAAGCAGAGGCTGATGATGACAACGACGACGGTGATGAGACAGAAACATAGTCTGCTTCTGTTTACAGGATCGACATACAACCCTAGACACAGTTGCTATATGTATATGGCAATCAGACATTGATATGTTTGTTTATAAGTATAAGCTTATAATTGTTTTAGGCTTTTTCATCAGGACAAAGGGATGCAGAAAAGCAAGGGACATGAAAAATGCGATATTCCAGGCACACGGCGTGCCTTTACTTCGGCACGTGCGACACGCATGCGCTTGTGTAAACTAGTTTTGTCTATGAACGTTGGCCTATTGAAGGCTGTGTTAAATGCTTTACATGCATTTGCATAGTGAATAGTTAAACTCAGCTATGGCTATATTTATTCACTGAGCTGCAACATCCAGTTGAAGACAAGAGGCATTAAAAGGCACCGGAGCGTTTGATAGTTGGGAAGCACTGTCGGACGGATCAAGAGGGGGGTTAGTAAGGAAGCTGCATTTTATAGACTGTGTTTGATCTAATCATCTAAATCACAAGACTTTCTGATGTCCTGCTGCTCGTCACCGTTTTCTGGGTGAACGAGAACTATGCCTCTCACAACCTACAATTTTTTACTTGAGTGGATCGATTTTATACTTTCTCCCTTTCCCTCTCAACGCCACCAGATCTCACAGGCTTTTAGTCGGTCCGTAAAAAATGGGTATAGCACAAATATTTACTTCTGTGGTCAAAAGTGGGGAACAATAATACCTATTTCATATACCGGAACGCAGGCGATACATGGAGAAGGCTTGTATATGCTCCACATATAGGTCTCTGTGGGTGTCTGTTTGGGACCTATTTTGATTCTATACATACACCTATAAGAGGTGCACGAGTAAACAAAATAATACACCCACATCAGACACCATGCACCGAAGCATACACCGATAGCCTATATACCCGTCCATGCATGGCAAACGGTGCACACACATGCATATCAATGAAAGCATTCTGCTCGTGCATTTGATAAATCAACTGCGCGATTTAACAGAGGATTTAAAGACAGACAGCTGGGCATCTATTCCTTCTGCTGCTGCTGCTGCTGCTGCTGCTGCTGCTGCTGCTGGTGCTGCTCTACTCTTAGTCTAATACCCATGAATACCAGAATACATTAGCGTAATTGTCGGAGCGGCGGCCAATGCAGAGCGGTCGAACTTAGCGCCTAATTGTTACACTGTCTCCTCGTCGGAGCACATTAATCCTCCTAATCCTCCTTCTTCTCTGTCACCATATCCGCCGCCGCTGCCTGCACCATGGCCACCGTCCGTCCAATCCACCTCCTCCTCCTCCTCCTCCTCTTCCACCTCCTGCTTCAATTCATCTGTCTCTTCCTCCGATGTGTGGCTCGCACTGCAGTGCACGCCGGTCTTAAACCCAGTGACTCTCGCCGGAGAGAGTCAACACCGACTTTCTGCAAGGACGACAATTGAATAGCCATGAGGCAACTTAATTGTACGCTTCATCCGCCTCCTGTGTGTCTCTCCATCCTCTCTGTCTTTCCCTGTCTGTCTGTCTTTGTCTCTGTCTGTCTGTCTGTCTGTCTGTCTGTCTGCCTGTCTGACTCTGTCTGTCTCTGTCTCTGTCTGTCTGTCTGTCTGTCTGTGTCTCTGTCTCTATGTCTCTGTCTCTGTCTGTCTGTCTGTCTGTCTGTCTGTCTCCATACTCTCTCTCTCACACTCACACACACACACACACACTCTCTCTCTCTCTCTCTCTCTCTCACTCACTCACTCACTCTCCCTTTCAGTTCATCACATCCCCTTCACAGTTACTCCATGTAGTCGCTACGCAAGCATGCATTCGAAACTCAGAACAGCTTCGAAGAAGGTGAAGAACTGCTAAACCGCACGTAGCTGTGTAAGAATCAATGCACAGCCACTCGTGATAATTAAAAACTAAACTACACTGTACACTACTATTAAACCCGTTACCCAGCCCATTGCGATTGCCTTTGTTGTCTTGCAATGGAGAGTGGTTCACAGAAGGGCAGATCATCGATTTCTCTCTATACTGTTGATCAGCAGTTCGCGAGGCTTAGGCGGGATTTTCGGATTGTGCGTATGACTGCGTGTTTATCCAGCACCATATATATAATGACGTATAGGCATATATATATATATATATATATATATATATATATATATATATTTACATATATATACACACACACGTATGTATATATATATAGAGACAGAGACAGAGACAGAGAGACAGAGAGACAGAGACAGAGAAACAGAGAGCTATAGAGAGACACCCCCAAACGTCGATATTTCATCGATATATCGCTATACTGACTCGGACCTCATCCAAATTCCAGCTATACCTTTATGCATAAAGAAACAAAATGCCTGCCTGCCTGCCTGCCTGCCTGTTCCTCTGTCTTTGGCCTCCATCCCACAGATTCTGCTGCAGACTCGTCCACTTCGATTGTTTAGGTCTACTGATGTAAACGTCGCCGCCTCTGTTGCTGTGCTGCTGCTGTTCACGCAGCCAAGAGATTATTCTGCATCGCTCGGTCCTTAAGGTTCATGGTTGATCAAGGCTCCTCCATATTTTCACTCATTTCTCAGTGCAGTATTTCGTCTTAAGGCCAGTTCTAAAGGTCAATTCTAGCGTAGACCATATACATACCTATTTTGGGGTTATGTAGGCCTATAGGGGCCTATACCCAAAAATGTATTTAAAATAATCGTATCGATGCAACCGTTTGAAAGAGATAATTTTTCATGTCTTTATGAAAACTGTTTTGTTTAGTATGATGTCATCGTATACCTGCAATTTACATGCATGGTAAACTTAGTATATTTAAAAACTTATACTATTATTACCATTACTATAGGATTGCCACTTGAACCCAGCTCGTCGACGTCGAATTAGGGGTCTACCATAGAATCACGACGGTCTCCATATTGCACAGCAACGACTCTTGCGTGACCGATATCTTCATTTGTACTTCTAAGTTATTCAATCGTCGATTCAACAACCAAATTTTCTTCCAATTTAATATGCTGAATTATGGAGTCGATCTTTCTGAGTCCAACCATCGTAACAAGTTCCGCTTTATCGCTTAACGAACTTCGCAATTCTATTATAGAGCTCAACATTCGAACCTTTCACTGCGCTTCATGAGGTAAGCCATTGCAACGACACCGCAACGGTTTACTTCGATGTGCACGTTCGAAGTTAACGTCTTGCAAATCGAGAGACTGCTGGCTCCTTACTCGATTCACTATTCGTCTTATCGAACAATAAGAATTATTATTCTTCTAATGGACCTGATCAAGAGTGAGCCGCTCGAATCGCTCATGAAATACATCCGTTGCCTTCAACGTTCAGCGCTCGACTGCTTATTCTTGCTCCATTTTGACCGCACTGCGCATGCTCCGCAGACCACATTTCCAACTGTCCGTTGAGTTTTGATCCAACCAATCATAACTTCACACCTCAGCTCCCATAGTCTCGAGTACTGATTTGAAGGCTTTAGAACATATAGTTGAAAAAACTAACGACAAGTAGGCCTATGAGAGGCATAGACTTACAAACAGTATGCGATCGAAAAATTTAATGCTGAAACGGTACTGTGTGGAGCTTACAAGCATGACTTCAGCTTTCTGAATGCAACGAAGACAAATAGGGCCTATGAGTGATCGACTTGCGGTTGACCATGTACGTGGACTGAATCAGATAAGAATGAATCAGAATATCAGAATGAATCAGAATAAGATAATGATAAGAATCAAGTCTTAGATCTAGGCTGGCTATACTCTCCTTAATTCTGATCAAACAATCAACATATTTCATGTGTAGCCTACGCTTGTTAGATCCACGTAAGATTAACGAGAGACACCTTAATAAAAGTTCTGCTTAACCATTGGCCATTTTCTTGTTTTACAGGTTTATAGCCTTTTAATTTAGACCTGTATAATAAATGTGCAATCTTGCACGGACCAGAGTGCAGGTTCCAAATGTTATTGCCCCCGCGGTATACATACAGACCACTGCGCGCACGGCGAAAACAATCAGAGGGAACATTATGTTCAACTGCTCACTAATTAGCCTAATCAACGTTTTGTGTTTAATTAAATTTGACACCATTTACTAAAGGTAGAGTATATATGTAGCGTCTTGGAGGCACAAATATTCTCTACATAAAGTGACTATATAGGCCTAATTGTTGGCATCAAAGCATCATTTATACCAGAACTCGCTTCTAATTCTCTCAAGAGATTGTGTCAGCGAGACCGGCACTTTTGATCGAACATCTGCACAGCACTCGGAGGAGCTTTGATAGCTGTCTTCCTGTTTCAGAGTGGTCTATTACTAGAAAGTCTACGGAAGGGCTCGGTTGATTCTCAGACCTGCGCTATGAAATCGCTGACGTAGTTGCATAAAACCGCAAGTATACACCGTATACACATAGAGCACACTTAACTGAACACCGGCGTATATGTATCAGCTGCAGTTTATGCTCATGCGAAGACCACGCGCACCAGGGCTGTTGTGTATAGATACAAGGCCATGCAGCAGCGTTTAGATGGCAACACTGTGTTTACTGAGAAGCCCCGTCGTCGCATCGCCTCACATCATCGGGCGGCGGGGAACGCGTCGCCTACGGGAGAGGCAGAATGGGCGCCCGAGTCGGTCGGTCGTTCGGTCGGTCGTTCGGAGGGTCTGCAGACTGACCGAAAGCGCCGGATGTTTACCCTTCGGCCGGCGCAGTAATTGCATTAGTGTCATTTGGCATTGTATTCATGCGCTATCGCAGTTGCAGCCGACTTCCGCCGGGCAAACAGTTCCTTTCAGGAGCGGAAGACGAACGTCAGAGCGGACAATGCGGGAAATGTTTTATGCCAACAGAAAGGTCGACGACTGAGCGGATTAAGGCTGACCATGTGTCTCCTCCTCCTCGCCGCCGCCGCATCCCCTATAGTCCGAGGAACGTGTTTCATTCCGAGAAAAGCGGTCCACGGTGGCCATCTTTAGCAGGGCAAACAACGCCAAGAAACGAGTCGCATACATGTCCCGGAACTGGCGACCAAAGCCTGTCTGATCGCTTAGAGCACGGCGTCGTCCGCTACACTATATGCACTGCATGTGGACAACGGTAGCTGTATAATCTACGCACAATGGCCATATAATATGCACACGTACTGTATCGATACTGCGAAAAGCGCGGGGCACGGTGGCCGATTGGTTAGAGCGATCGATTTCTAACGCGGAGTCTCATATGAGATTATCGGTATACCTGTGTAGGGACCTTGATCAAGTCCATCCATTCAAAATTGCTCAGCGCCATCGATTGATCGGTCATTAGATAGTGGTGCTTAATAAATGCGTAATAATAATAACCACGGAAATCCGTAACAGCTGGTGATGGGAGGAGGAAGCAGTTATAATTTAGGCATTGTCTTCTTCCAATTGTCCTGTATCTATTCTACAAGCTGCTTAGAGATCGACTGACATATTTTGAATTCTTTTACGAGTATCAACATTTTTGCGTGACATAGGTTTCACAAAAACGGACGATAGGTTTATCTTTGCCTATAGCACTGAGGTATAGGCTACATGTCTGCCTTACAATATGTGCGTTTCAACTGTTAATTACAGGGTTAATGAGTGCACGCCATACATAAATTAAATAATTTAGCGCCTTCGTGAGTTTCTTTTAAGGCGCTATATAAATGGCCATATACATACATAAAGAGAACACTGACTGTACAGTGTCAGTAAACTCCGCCACTACCTATGTACTCTTCAAGTGTCAGTCCAAAGGTTAAAAAGTGGAGGGCGACGCGTAATGACTATATATTTACGGTTGGCTGCTATGTATCAACTATTTCGCTTGGGTAGATAAGGGACAGGTCTGACAGACAGACAGACAAGAGATAGACAGACAGAGACAGAGACAGAGACAGAGACAGAGCCAGAGAGAGAGAGAGAGAGAGCTAGAGAGGACTATACCGCAACCCGCCTTAAACGCCGCGGTCAAGAAAATGAAGTCGCTAACAATTCATACTCAAGGTTGTCTGAGTCGTCTTGTATGCTGCCATACTTCTTTGAAGGTATGAGCAGGATGTTGAGCCTTAGATTTCCTCTAAGCGATTCTATACATGCACTCGATGTATCTAATGCGATCTGATCGAGTGTTGTCAGGGATGGGCAGTAATTTAATTGGTGTAATTGAAATTACGTAATTTGAATTACAATTGTAATTGGTAATTAGTAATTTGTTGCTCTGGATCAATGTAATTTGTAATTTGTAATTGAATTACATTTTTTCATGTAATTTGTAATTTCAAATTACATCTGTAAAATCGCCTTTGAAAAACTAGAACCAGAGACTCCACAACAACCAGACCAGTTTTGAAAGCATCTTTTCCTTATCTTGATCACCTTCACTATAGTATTTCTGGAATGAAAAATAGTAACACTGAACTCTGAATGCTTAACAAAATTGGAGTAATTGTCAGAAGTAGTAGCAACAATTTTGTCATGTGTCAGACCGAGATCATAATGTATCACATAGATGAGTTGCGCTACTCCATCACACGTGTGTGATCCAACAAAAGGTCTGCATGCTAAGGCAACTGAGCTTCGCTCAAATGCACATGCATCGATCCAGTGACAGGTTACTTCTGTGTTTAGTAGACCAGACATATGCAATTAAAGATATTATTTAAACAATTTAATTCTGCACTTTCTTCATCTGCGCTTTTATGCAAACTCATTATTGTTTTGCAAGCATGATTGTAGGGTTAAACAGATGCCGATTATCGGATAACCTGTTCTCAAAACCTCAACAGTTGCTTAGAGAATATTAAATAAACAGTTTCAAACACTTTAATACAAATGAATAGTGGAAATAAAACATGTGTTTCCTGACTGAATTTCTTGATCCCAACTATGCATGTAATTTGTAATTTGATGTAATTGAAATTACGTAATTTGTAATTTGTAATTTCATAAGCATTTCTGGGTAATTTGTAATTTGTAATTCAATTACATTTTCCCAAGTAATTTGTAATTTGTAATTCAATTACATTTCACTGTGTAATTTGCCCATCCCTGAGTGTTGTTTATAAGAGTAATGGCAATGAAAGGGACTGTGAAAGACATCAGTTGCAACAAGCAATGTCATGCGACAGTATTGATATAGTATTCTTGAAACGAGAAATTTGTTTCTTTTAAGAATAGAATATGTCTTTACACATTGGTTAAAACAAGCATCGTCGTCAAATATCGTCTGCTCAGTCGCCATCTTGGAGTCGTCGAGATATGACCGGAAGTCGCCATTTCTTCGCGACAGACAACAGCTCCCGATAATAATAAATTATTATAAATGATTGTCTCAGTTCAATTCAGTCACTGAAGACATTGTGACTAGAATCACTCTATGCATCACACACTCGTGGGATTCCACGCATATGATTCTATGACTCTGACGTCATCTGGCTGTCATCATAATTATATCTAATCTAATGACTTCTATAGCGCCTATAGCCCGATTTATTAATAAACAAGGCATCAGTTAATTGGCTGCGAGTGAAATCATGGTAAAAAATCATAACACGTTACAGTGCAGTCGAGCAATTTCACAGTGATTGAAATGCGATGTTTGCACTGCAGTACATTGCCTATGTAGGCTATTGATGATCAAGGCAAGGAATGGAATTTCCTGGATTTCTCTTGTTTACATATGTCCTTCAGGTGTTGACCTATTTCCAGGAAATCAGCGAAGTCTTAACCATTGCGTGACCTGCTTCGCTTCAATGTTGACTGAATGTGTCTAATAACGACATTATCCAACTAATACAGTTGAGCACTGAGTCTGTAAATTCATTTAGAGGGACGTGCACGCTTTTAAGTTCGTATAGCTGTATTATAGCTGTATGAGAATTCTCTTGTACTGTACAGTTACATGTGTTTCTCCGCTGGGTACGTTGTCTCACTTGTCTAACAGTGCATGCTTCAGAGACACGTGGATGCCGAAGAAGTTCGTCCTTCTCCTTTGGATACATTTAAAAAAACGCACGCGTCATCACTTCCCAGTCAAAGACTGTGTCCGTGTACTGCGTCAATGCCAGCGCCAGGTTCTGCAGCTCCGCCTCTCGCTTCCAGTCGCTGCCAGCAGCGCTCTGCGACGCCTTTCCGGACGCCAATCACCAACAGGCGGTCGTCATACCATCTGCACGACTGGCTGGTGTGGGCGTGTCCGATTCCAGGGACGACTGTTACTATAGGAGCACTGGTGCTGCTGGTGCTGCTGCTGATGCTGCTGATGGTGCCGAGAAGGAAGCAGACGGCTGCCATCAGAGAACGACGCGGTCTACAGAGGCGTTTTCGGCAGACGGCCAAGAACAGACGGTGGCTCGTTCTAACGCAACAACGTCACGCAACGCTGCTGCTGCTGCTTCTGCTGCTGCCGCTGCTGAAAAAAGAGAAATCCTTAATTGTGACCTCGAACTAGAATCATCGTTATAATCGATCGAATTCAATTAGCCTTCATCTCCAGTTTCATTTCGGACTGATCCTCCGCTGGTGAAGACACGCAGACCGACGACAGAGGATCTCTTTCTCGCTTATTCGTCATATAATCTGAAGAAACTCCGTTCATACATCATCGCGGGGTCGACTTACCCTACGTCTGCGGGATTTGTCTCTTTTCTCTAGTTGCTGCTGCTGCGGTTGCCATGGATCCGGATCTACACAGCATCTCGGCTAACTTCGCGCCGTCGAGCAATCGCACGCCGCCAAGTGCAGCTGCACTCGGAGAGATGCTCGTCAAGACCAAATTCCTCGAAGGTAGGTCGGCCACCAGTCGCGACTCTCTTTGTTCTTGCACTGCGTCAATTGTTATATTCGTCTACCTGTTGTTTTGTTGTTCAGATTTTGCAATATTTATATGTTAGCAGCAATCTACATTATGTTCAACATCTTAGTTCCCACCATCCAACGGACCTGCTACATCTTTTCGTTACCTCAAAACTTGTCTTTATTCTCGGGGACTTTCGCACTGGGAGCGCCCCTGATTGATGTGCACGGTGAGAGGCGCTTTATAAATCTTTAAATGCAATACAACATCTTCATTAGATGGCACACTTCAATTGTTTAGAATGGGTGGATATGTGGCAGTCATATATATATATATAGTGCATATGCTACTCCATGGTTAAATCGCTGTCCATCATATCGAACTGGTATTGGTAGTTATTCAGCCAAAAAACTTGCATCTTTTGTGACGATTACTCACACGAGAGTATAATAAATGTACCACGATCTTTACTTCATTTTACTTCGCTGTAAATTGCCTAACACTGGAATATCAATATGAAGGTTAAACTGGATCTATAGACAGATTGGCTCAATGCATGATTGACTCATTGAGTGACTCACTTGTTGACTGTAGATAATTCACTTAGTGATTTATTTAGCAAATGTCAACTCACTGACTCAATCGTTTATTATATCATATGCCGATAAGATTTGAAGCGTATACGCCTGCGCTCATCTGACCGTGGAGATCTCGTGCCCCTCATTTGCGTATTTCAATAGTAGGCCGCGCACCCAAGTTCTCGTTATAGTCCCTCTGCAGAAACAGACCTTAATTCGCAATGAAAGCAGTTTCTTCTGGCTTTGCTCGAGTGCATGCGTTCTGTTATTATATATGCACATATAGCTCTGTTAGAAAACCTTGTGCACAACGCCAGTGCTGAGAGATCTATAATAGACGCAAAACATATGTTAGCATGTATGTATACATACGTACATATATATATACATACATGCATACATACATACATAAATACATACATTCATACATACATACATACATACATACTTACATACATACATACATACATAGGCTACATACATACATACATACATGTCTGCATACATATATACATAGGTCTACATACATACATACATACATACATACATAGGCTACATACATACATACATACATACTGTACATACATACATACATTCATACATACTGTACATACATACATACAAGGCGGCCCGATAGCGCATTGGATAACACACTGGCATAGAGAGCGAGAGGTACCGAGATCGAATTCCGTAGGCGGACATGCTTTGTAGGCTGCTATTAGCGCCGTGTATTGCAGGCTGTCTGTTCTGTTAGTAGTTAAGATTTGTTGTTTCAATTGCATAACATGTAAATGTACAGCGCAGTGCGTTTGTCAGGCGCTATATTAAAGAAAAGATATTATTATACATATATATATATATATACATACATACATACATACATACATACATACATACAATGCATACATACATACATACATACATACATACATTCATACATACATACATACATACATACATACATACATGGCCTACATACATACATAGGCTACATACATAAACACATAGGCTACATACATACATACATACATGTCTGCATACATATATACATAGGTCTACATACATACATACATACATACATACATACATACATACATACATACATTCATACATACTGTACATACATACATACATTCATACATACTGTACATACATACATACAAGGCGGCCCGATAGCGCATTGGATAACACACTGGCATAGAGAGCGAGAGGTACCGAGATCGAATTCCGTAGGCGGACATGCTTTGTAGGCTGCTATTAGCGCCGTGTATTGCAGGCTGTCTGTTCTGTTAGTAGTTAAGATTTGTTGTTTCAATTGCATAACATAAATGTACAGCGCAGTGCGTTTGTCAGGCGCTATATTAAAGAAAAGATATTATTATACATATATATATATATATATACATACATACATACATACATACATACATACAATGCATACATACATACATACATACATACATACATACATTCATACATACATACATACATACATACTTACATACATAGGCCTACATACATACATAGGCTACATACATAAACACATAGGCTACATACATACATACATACATGTCTGCATACATATATACATAGGTCTACATACATACATACATACATACATACATACATACATACATACATACATACATACATACATTCATACATACTGTACATACATACATACATTCATACATACTGTACATACATACATACAAGGCGGCCCGATAGCGCATTGGATAACACACTGGCATAGAGAGCGAGAGGTACCGAGATCGAATTCCGTAGGCGGACATGCTTTGTAGGCTGCTATTAGCGCCGTGTATTGCAGGCTGTCTGTTCTGTTAGTAGTTAAGATTTGTTGTTTCAATTGCATAACATGTAAATGTACAGCGCAGTGCGTTTGTCAGGCGCTATATTAAAGAAAAGATATTATTATACATATATATATACATACATACATACATACATACATACATACATACATACATGCATACATACATACATACATACATACATACATACATACATACATACATACATACATACATACATACATACATACATACACATATGTGAATCAACCTAACAGTTATTTAGAGTGAGTTAATTTCTTGAAGGTCTTTTAGCTCCTTTCGCTCGTAATTCAGTTTCCTTTCAAATAACACGAAAGGCATTCTTCGGTTTATCGCATGCAGAGAAACAGTTTCCTCGACATCCTGCGGCTGAAAACGACTACGTATCATGCGCTAAACCACAGCGGACAAAGCTATGCATGGACATAAAAAGCGTAAAGACGACTGCAAAAGAGACACAAAATCTGTGCAAAAATTGCGAGAGTCCATTACCACCTGAGTTCATGCATTTTTGTTAGTGAACTAAATGACTGAAGAAGAGAAAGTGCTATACTACAGCCGAGGGATGATTTGCCAGCATAATAATATGGTTCGCATGTATGCATGCGATTTCAGGACGATCGTATACACTGACCTTATTACTCTGTATACATGGAATTATCGAATAAATGTTTTTGCGACGTTTATGTACATATAAGCCTTGTGTGGATATAACGAGTATAGGGGATCTAAAATTCCCTAACAATGCGGTTAATTAATTAATTAATGATAAGTGAATTATTAGTTCACAGGCTTCCGTCCGCGAGTTATAAATACATGTGCGTTTGCCTCTATGTCTCTGTTTCTCTGTGTCTGTGTCTGTCTCTATCTGCCTGTCCGTGTCCGCCTCTCTCTGTCTGTCTATCTGTCTCTGTATCTCTGTTTCTCTGTCTATATCTTGTCTGTCTCTGTCTGTCTGTATGTCTGTCTCTGTCTCTGTCTGTCTGTCTGTCTCTCTCTCTCTCTCTCTCTCTCTCTCTCTCAGTCTCTCTCTCTTTCTCTCTCACTGAAGATGTGTCGCCGGTGTTCCTTCAGGTGTCTATCTCACTCTCTGTATTACTGTATCTGTCTCTTTAATTGCAGACTCTGTCGGTGTCAGTCAGTCAGTCAGTCAGTCAGTCAGTCAGTCAGTCAGTCAGTCAGTCAGTCAGTCAGTCAGTCAGTCAGTCAGTCAGTCAGTCAGTCAGTCAGTCAGTCAGTCAGTCAGTCAGTCCGTCAGTCATTCAGTCAGTCTGTCTGTCTTTCTGTCCGTCTGTCTGTCTGCCTTGTAAAAGCAGGTTGTTTGTTCTTCTCTCTGTCTGGGCCAATGTATAGTTTTGTTCGGTCTACCGAATACATATCCTCAAATTCTCTTCTCTCGGATGATATCCAGTATGCCCTGTATATATACAAACATGTATATATACACATATGCTATAAGTGAGCGCATACAACGTTGATGCTGGAGATGCACGCATGGACGCTTAGCAAATTGCTCTCGTTTACCCTCCGTCCTTTTTACCACCGGCATTCATTGGGTGGGTGGGGTGGGAGATTGCGCCCCTCCGTCCCTCCCCCGTCCCTTCGTCCGTCCGACCTTCCGCCCTTCCATCCCTCCGTCTTCCATTCGTCCGTCCGTCCGGTCGGTCGTCACCGTTTTCCACCAATTTATCCCCAAATATTAGAGATGAACGCAGTCGATTAATCTTTGATCCATAATTTGTTCAACAATTGTTGGTAATCATTCGCCCGCCTATCATCGTCCACTTATACACATTGTATATATATATATATATTTACATATATACACATGCATACATACATTCATAAATGCATTAACGTGCTAATATCATGCATATATATATATACCATAAATGTATATGCTTCACACCCTCATGCATGATTCAATTAGCGGGCTACATGGTTTTGTCGCCCTCATTTATGCATGCAAGTATGTACATATCTCATAGTATATGCGTGTAAATACGCCAAACTTCTGCTAAACTTTCCAGTTTTCCAACTACACGCAGTAGACCCTGCGCTGGCTCTCATACATATTCGAGGCTCTGTACTCCTCGTTGATAGTCAGCGCGGCCTCAGAAACAATATGAGCTTGTGTTTCTGTCTCGAACTAGCCGACTCCGCGAACGCTTCAGCCTATACATGTGGAGACCTGCTGACTAGCTGACCGTGGAGATCTCGTAGTAGATCTCATCTACTTACCTACCTACTTACTTACATACATACATACATACATACATGAATGCATGCATAATACATATGCACGCATTACCTACCTAAATGCATGCATGCATGCATGATTAGGCTACATACATACATACATACATACATACATACATACATACATACATGCCGCGCTTCCTTACACCAACTGCAGCGCGTTGTGCTTTATTATGAACACTTTATTACGCCACAGAGGCAGAACAACAACTAAACGATACAAAAATGAGAAAAATAAAAGACACATAGAGCATTAATTATAGTCCACAAAGCATCAATTATAGACCACAAAAGCTCAGCTCTGTGTACACAAGTCATCAAACTTAGTATACAATTGTGTAATGGCATCATGTTTCTTCATGAATACCAAGGCAAGGCAATCATCATTATGGAAATTGTCTAATAGGAATGTCCAAAACAGATTATAAAGGGCAACATTTTCAGAATAGATTAAATGGAAATACAGTTTACAACGGCGTAATTTCGCCAGGAAAGTGAAATTCAGCCTACCCAGTCCATTAATGAAACTTTTAACACTTTCCCATTTATTAAACCCAAATATAAGACGATATACAGAATTCCAGCATACATTTAATTCATTAGATTGTCTTGCTGACAAAGTCAAGGCAGGGAGAGCATAGGTCAAAAGGGGCAGGGAATAGGTTTCTTGTAAGTGGAGATGTAAAATTTCATCTAAATAGGAGGCATGAGATGCAATACAATTACATGCCCGGTAGAACGATCTCTTCAAAGGACCAATGTCAAACATTACATTTCTACGGCCACCCATAAAATGTACACCCAAATACTTAAGGGAATCAACCCAGGAGATTGAGTTATCACCCAAAGACATCGCGTCAATTGACTTTGAACACCCTTTACCAAATTGTATGCAGTAAGATTTAGAACAATTAAACTTAAGCAAAAGGGCACTGCTGGTGCTGCAGCAAACATTCAGCATGACATGGAGACCATTTACTGAAGGGGAAAGTAAAATAATGTCATCAGCATATAAAAAACAACCATAGAAGTGATTCTTAATATGACAACCCATGTCAGTGCGCCTCAAATTGAAAACAAATACATGCATCAAAAGATTAAATAGTGCAGGGGACAAAGTGCTGCCCTGTCTAACACCACTGCCAACATGAAACTGAGATGAAAAACTACCATTCCATCTAGCCGTAACAAAAAACTTACCATACCAATTGCAAATAATGTCAACAATGGGTACAGGTATATTGTAATTAAGTAACTTCTTAAATAATTTATAATATTCACACTATCAAAGGCTTTTCTAAGATCCAACGCAGCAGCATACACACAACTACCTCTAGAGTTGAAATAGTTAATGGATGACTTCAAGGCAAAAATAGCATCAGTGCAACCCATTGAAGCCAAACTGCAAGTCATCAATCATCATTATTATGCGTTGGACTTTATTTTTGAAAACGGATTTTTTTACTGAGCATATTAAGGTTGTTCCGCCATATTTAAGTTGATCTTATATATAGCACAAATATAGCAGATACAAGAAGCAGATTTAGACGCCTTTGAGAGTTTCTTAAATGCAATGGTATGATGGTGTCAGATTCACGGAGACTCCTAAATAAATCAATGCATACATACGCATACATATACACCTGCATGCATGACATGGGTGAACGGGAAGACAGAGTCCTATGCTCCACTTCACCCGCGCAGCCACCACTCAGTTGTATAATTTGTGTATTGTGTTGTGCTTTATACGGTGGTGATACTTACCTACCTACTTACTTACATACATACATACATACATGAATGCATGCATTACATATGCACGCATTACCTACCTAAATTTACATGCATACATACATACATACATACATATACATACATACATACATACATACATCATACATACATACATACATACATACATACATACATACATACATACATACCATACATACATACATACATACATACATACATAGTACATACATACATAC
>JACEVL010000174.1:140000-192500 GCA_020284085.1 Aporrectodea caliginosa | reverse complement strand
AAAGGTGCAAAGTCTTACTTACTATAATTTGTTGGCCTCTGCATAGGATATATGGCCAGTCCTCTCCCTCGCCGCTGATCTTCGCACCGACAGTGTACTGTCAATGTACTCATGTTGAAGTGCAGTTCGCATCGGGACGCAAATAGAACAAATCCCGGAATATCCCTTTGGCGTGGCGGAGGTTTGAACCCTTGACGTCTGAATTGACGACTTCACAGTCCCGCCCGCTAACCATTAGACGATAACCGTGTATCGCGCTCTGCCTTGAAACCTTGCGCTATATGCAAAAAGACCATAATTTGGCTGAGTAAGACCAATGTCTGCACGCTCGATGTTCAGCTAAACAGACAATTAAGAGATTCTGAGTATATTCGCACCAACTGTCACTCTCGAGAATTGCGTTTTGAATTTGATGTATTTTTATGGAACACCAAATATATTCATCAGTAATACAGTTCAATCAAGTAACATGTTGTTAGGTATATCCGAAGGGTGAGACCAAAAGAACAAGAAGCTCTGCTTACATCGTCACCCAATTTCGTGCATAACAGATTTTAAGACGGCAGTACAGGTATACCTACAAGGCTATACAACTTAGCCTACATTAGTTTTCGTCAACTGTGCAAATTGAGCGACTGCAAGTACTTCCAACTTCCACCAGCTACGACACATTTGACAGTTAGGTCAATAAATACAAACATACATGCACGTAACCATCCATGCATGCATCTATGCATACATGCTTATATACACACGTATACAGTACGTATATACATGCGTATATGTCCAGTGCATACATACGAGCATCGGAAAGTTAAACAGATGTGCGGTGTGTACAAATATGTAGGCTATGTAAGCATGTATTATGCATACAATGAAGATAATTTATTCGTACCCTTCGCCGCCAAATAGCTGGCGTCAGGAATTGTTGATGATGATATATATCGTGGTTCTCGCGATAAGTAAATTTATCATTATATTCACGTGGCTACCAATTGTGTTTGGCCTGTGAAGTCAACGGCAGCCGAGGAGGCCCTGCTAATTAGTGACGACGAAGGATTCTAATGAATATTAATTCGCCAACGATAAATTTAATTAATTTTCCGCCCACTACAGTTGCGGCCTGCATCCATCCTTCATCAGAGTGCGCGCGCGCGAGAGAGAGAGAGAGGGACAGACAGACAGAGGCAGAGACAAGAGGAGAGAGAACAAAGCAGAAATACGTAAAGAGAAAGACACAGAGGCAGGAGGATGTATTTGCTACAAGCACGCGTCTACAGCAGCAGCAGCAGCAGCAGCAGCATCAGAGCGCCATTGATTTTCAATATTCTGAGATGCATGGGATGTCCAGCGCCCGAGATGTAACGACGTCGCTAGAGGTCGCTGCGGTCTGATTTCTACTTAGGGATGCTGCGAAGCGTGAAATTAGAGAGGAAAGCACGCTTTTATCGTTATTACTCGGGTCAATCGCTGACCAAGAGGAGCCCCCCCACCCCCGTCTAGCCAAACCGCTGACGAATCTGTCCAGACCAAAGTTGACGGGTGATGTCCCCTCGTTCTCTGCAGTGGCGTGAAAAGGGGGGTGGGCCTAACTCTGAGGGGAGTGGGCCCATGGCTGTGGGGGGGGGGAATGGTCCGACGCCTGGCGCATCTTTCAAGACATCCTAAAAGCTGTTCCGCCATTGAGTCGTTTAATTTGGTTGGCAGACGACGGCTCCCGATGGAACGGTGTCAATATTTTTTCGCGAAATGCAATTGACTAATTAGATTACCCGAGTGAATAGACAGTCTTTAGCCGAGATAAAAAGCCGGGCCGTCACTCAGCGCCCGACCGGGTTCAACACGGCGCCCCAACTGCCATTTATCTTGCGCTAGTTTCTCTCATCCAGCACAGTTACGTGAGCCATCCAACCGTCGACCGCAAGGAACGTGTAAGGACCGGCCATTGGCGGTAATTTCGCTCGCCAAAGAGACTCGGCTGAAAATTAAGGTCACTGCTTTCGGCATAAGCCGGCTGATTAAGCGAGATCTCGCGAGAGTAGGCTATACAGTATCCTCCTCCTTCTTTTCGGTTTTATTAATAAAGAACTCAGACGAAGAACGGCAGATAATCAGAGCCTTCCAGGGCTTTTCGTTAATAAAGAACTTGACCGAAGAACTACTGTTAAGCAAAACTGCAAATAGCTCTCTTCTATCTTCTATTATATAGGCCTAAGGCCTATATAAATAGAAGATAGAAGAGACTAAGGCCTATATGACATTTAAGAGTTTTGTATTATAACAGAGAACGCTTTAAAACTCATTTCCTGTTCCAGTGGAATCTGTGAGTAGATTTTTTCGAGTTTATTATCTTCTTATTAGTTTTTGCCTTTTCGTTCATTAAGAACTCTTTCATAGAACTGCTTGTGTTAAGCGAAAATTCGATATTTATATTTGCCTATTTATAGTTAGAATGCTGTTATAGAGAAGTTCGATGACATGCTTTGGCAATAGTCTTACAGGTAGGCGTATAATATTATAGGCGAATCCTTGCTTTCAATACAATTGAACTTCCTTTGATAGCTTACTCCGTGTGCAAAGTTTAGAAATGCACATTGAAACCGCGGGCAAAAGGAAAAATTAAGCACCATGCACGAACAGACTGGAAGAGGGCAGTTTTCAGTTTAGAGTGAGCGATATTATCGTTTAGACTTTAGAGAGCTGCGAACATGAAGAAGTAGAGAGCACAAACTGTTGATGAAGACCGGTAAAAAATGAAACGTCCACTGTATACGAACAACTAAGCTTATAGTCCGAAGATGGCGACCGCTTAATCATAGATACACCTTTTCTCCGGACATAATTATGATTACCAGAAATGTGCGCAATCGTCGATAGTTAATGTAATAAGCGATTCAGACGATTGGAAACTGGAGCTATAAATGAACATGGTCCACAATGCATTTAAAGATAACTGAACCATTCAAAGTGTAACGTATACGCTTGGTTCAACTAAATGTCACAGGTTCTGTTAGAAGTCTTGTACCTTAATATCGTTTATTTAACGACGCCGTCATATCGACTATGATAGGCGTGTTAGAAGTCTTGTGTTTGGGCGCTGCATAAGTAAGCTTATAATCACGCAATGTTGGCAGATCCTCGCTAGAACCTGCACGATGCTGGATTAATTTGCAGAGTTGTGTGGCTCGAGACTTCTCCAAAGTTCAACTAAATTAGACAGTCTAAGTCAGTCTCGGAACGTCTCGAGACAGGTCTTTTTATGTCTCGGTCTCGTCTTGGGAACCTAATGTCTTGGTCTCAGTCAAGGTCGTGCGGTCATTTCTTGACTTCTTGGAAACTGTCTTGAAGTGAGTCTTCTTCTCTTGAAGAATTGGTCTCCATCAAGGCCTCGCGCAAGCTGTCTTTAGTTCTTGCGCTATATAATTATTGTCCTGTGCCGATCTGATACCTCGTAACTCATATATGTGCTAACTTGCACACGGGAAGTTTAGAAAAACTGGTTAACGTGTGATACCAAATGCATGTGCGGTTCTACCTTGATCAAAGTCATCGGTTGACTACACTTATGAGTTACGAGTCGCAGGACAATTATATAGCGCAAGAACTAAAGACAGTTTGCGCGAGGTTGATGAAGACCGCTTCTTCACGAGAAGAATACTTTCGCTTCAAGACAGTTTCCAGGAAGTCAAGAAATACCCGCGAGAAATACCTGATTCTACTTCTACACCACCACATGACCACGATCGTCAATGATTTCCACCGTGCCATGGAACCGTTTCCTCGGCTTAACATTTCAATCAGTCAATCAATTTTCGTTTATTAAAAATAAGCTGACAAGTACGCAACTTATGCATTGATAAACTAAGGTCTTATTGAATGTTTGAAGATTAGATTAAGGCAATGTTTATGTTTTATGACATCCCGGATTCTGACCTGGTACTGGAACGGACAAAACAACCTGGCTATATATAGCGGACTTGATTTGATATATATCGCCGGTGAATAAGTTAACTTAATCTCGCTGCAGACTTGGCGTTTGTGTGCGCTGAGAAATTTCGGAGATTTACATTACATTATATTATATTTATATTATATATATTATATATATATATATATATGCGCAGAACAATATGAGCAGAACAATACGCATGGTGCCATTCGCAGAAGTGCATGTGAAAGTGTATGAGCGAGGAGAAGAATTGAGCGAGAATATATGAAGCATGGAGGAGAAGGAGAGAGTGAGACATGGACTGAGACTGCATGCTGAGCAAAGAGACGGAGACATATAGGAGAGATGTCATTTGTCATCACGAGATGGCCGCTCATCCTTTGATGATGCCGCTGGTGTCAATTATCCTGATTAGGTTCTTAAAATCTATTCAGCTCTGGTTCGTATGCATACATATATACATATATAATCATATACCTAATACATGTATATATGCATATATGCGACATTCGATTCGTACAGTTCTATAGGCCCTCTCCACCTCCTTTTCCATCATGCTCTATGATTCCTTCCTGATCAGTGTCTTCTCTCTTGTTCCTTCGAATATCGCACAAAGATATCCATCATCTATTCGGTTCCACGTTCATCTCGACTGAAAGTCATCAACCATATTTAACATAATTATGCTTATAGCATTTAATATTTTATACATATACCCCATATTACATGCATGCCTACATGATAACCTGTGTTCATGTACCATATATAGTATATATAAAATCTTCATAACATTCTATTCTACTTTCCATCGTTTTAGTTCAGTGCACTGGGGTCCTAACCTTTTGACACCTTGGGCCACTGAAGAAATTATTCTTGAAGCCGAGGACCGTACCAGCAAACTCGAAAGCAACGACTAACAAATTTATTTATTGAAAATGATTAACTGTGTTAAATTTAGTCTATTATGGAATAATCATAACGAATTGTCGCAGATATATACCGGTATTTATGTCATGCTTTATAACATGCAGTTCAGCGCCAAAAGTAGGCCTTGATGTTGGTCATCGCAGAAAATCCAGCTTCACAGACGTAGGCGCTTACAAACATCGTCAATACTTTTTTTTACAACATTTCCATATGTGTGTAAATTCAGCAGAAAAAACATTATGTCATCCAGAACTCAATTATTGGTGGCGTATCCCTGTGTTTGTTACGAATGGCCATATTATGTTGCATTTCAGTTATTTCAAGCTGCACTGCACCTTCATCTCCTCTAAATAACTGCATATTTTCGTGGCTTTACTTCATTTTTACACAAACTGCAAAACTTTTGTGAGCTTAGGCGGGTCACTTAATATCAGCCCGCGGGCCACATGCGGCCCGTGAACAGCGTATTGGACGGCACGATTTTAGATGATGTGTTTGACCATTTTAAGATGGCTCTGATTAGCAATTGTTGCCAATTGTCGGTGTGCCTATAAAAGACATACAGACGAACGGGCAGACGGATGGACTGGCAGACGGACAGACGGACGGACGGGCAGACGGACCGACAGGCAGACGGACCGACAGGCAGACGGGCGGACGGGCAGACTCAGAGACATACAGGCAGACGAACAAACAGACAGACATACAGACAAACAGACAGACAGACAGACATGCAGACAGACAGGCAAGCAGGCAGGTATATGCATATGCTCATTCGTACGTGTACATGCAGAAATACAGACAGCTAGATGGACAGATACGCAGGCAGACAAACAGACAGACCTAGACAGTTAGACAAAGAATGCATGCAGGTAACGTCGCCGTTATGACGAAAGAAGAGAACGATGACGACGAAGATGTTTGTCGCCCAGTTGAAGATACTGAAGCAGAGGCCTCTGACTCAGTCTGCTGTGGTTGCGTGAGACGAGGTCATTCCAGCGTTCAAGTGATAAGGCCACCTAATGAGGCCTGGCCTCTGCTGGTGGAAGAAATTCAGCGATGAGACCAGCTGCTGGTGAAATAGAAAAGAACACCAGTGAATCGTGATTACATCTTTTGGCGCACAGCTGTTAAATAAGCCTATACGCCGGGCGTCTCGATTCTAGAAGCACACATCGTTTGTATCTTCCATTCAAAAGTCATCCAAGTGTCATTCAAATGTCATCCCCTGCAGTCATCTTTGTCTGTCTTAGTCATCGGTGTCTGCAGATCTTTCGTCGTGTCTCACGTTTTCTCGCTTCGACGCTGAAGGCAGAATTAAGTCAAACTGAAACGAAGTTTCTGGATTCGAAGACGCTTACAATGGTCGCCTTGCAAGGGATAAATGCAGAGTTTGAAAACGAAAGTATTATCGTTTACACTCCTATGTATATAGATGCATGCTTGTATGTATGTTTGCATGTACATGTATGTATGTATGCATATACTGTAGTTAGGTAGGTACAAGTAGATAGATAGATCAATAGATGCTACATTTGTATAGCGCCCTAGAGAATCTGTCAAAGTGTCTCTGCATGTCTTTGGTCCAATGAATTATAGAACCATCTGAATTTCAAATTAGTCGACTTCAGCTGGAGCCCAAGGCAGCAGCCTAGTATCAGTTGCTTTGTCCATCATTGTTTACGCATCCTTGGTACTTAGGAATTCATGAATACGGACCGAGGTTAATGCCGTCGGTATATCGATGAATCCGCGTCCCAAGTGATTAGTTGTATCTCAGAGTAGTTAGTTAAAAGGCTGTGCAAGGACGTTACCCTGCGGTGAAGTCAGGATGGGAAGAGACGCTTTTTCCGATGGCTGAACCCATTGATGTCCCTTTCGTTCTACTGATATAGCGGCAATTCAGTGACAAATTCAATAAAGAAATTTGACGAAGAATTCGATTAAGAATTGAGCGAAGAATTCATAAAGGAAATTCAGTGAACAATTCAGTAAAGAAATTCAGTGAAAAATTCAATAAAGAGATTTAGAGAAGATTTCATTAAAGAAATTCAGTGAAGACTTCAATGAAGAATTCAATTAAAAATTCAGTGAAGAATTCAATCAAATAATTCAGCGAAGAATTCAATATAGAATAAGGAATTCAGCGTAGAATCATATAAACAAATGCAGTGCAGAATTAAATTAAAAAAATCCAGTAAAGAATTCGATAAAGAAATTCAGTTAAGAATTCAATAAAAATTGAGTGAAGAATTCAGTGAGCGATTCGTTGAGCAGCTGCATGAGTGAGAGACTTGCAATTCAAATTGAGAGGCAATTCGGTGGCCAGCTCACTGAGCAGTGGTCTGATCAGTGAGCAGTAGTCAATTCAGTGAGCAGTGTTCGATTCAATGAACAAGTCAATATAGAAATCATAGAGCCATTCAATGTGCAATTTATGAATCACTTGATGTATACTGAGTTTGTATGATTCTAGTCTATAGGCCGATACAACTGTAATAGATAAGTGCATTTTGAGCGTATTTTTACATTGTAAATACATATTATATTGCAAACGACACAGACATGTTTCTCTTCGAGTGTATAATCGTGCGTAACTATGAGGGCACGTGCATCGAGGACGACTGTCTATATAGACAGATGGATTAGGAGTTGCTTGTCCAACACTCCTCAGCATCAGCGCTTCAGTCCATCAAGTCAACCGCTGAACCTTGTCAGTCCATCCGCCGGATGTGGCATTCATCCGTCTGTCTGGCTGTCCCTTCCTTGTCTATCTGTCTATCTCTCTGTCTTGATGGCTGGCTATCGTTCGTCCTGTCGTCCATTCTAGTGCGTTTAATTTGCCTCTGTTTGCCTTCGGCTGCCCTTATAAGCCGATCCACGAATTCACTTTAGCATCTATATCAGCAGCAGCAGCAGCAGCAGCACTAGCAGCAGCATCCCTTAGGCTGTACCGTATCACTGATCTTGTTCTATTCCTCAACTTCTTCCTCAGTTTGTCCTCTTCGTCATCTTGTGCTCATCGCAATTTTTTCTATCTTTTTTTCATTTTGTCTTCACCTTGTTCTCTTTCTCGTGCATGTTATATTCTCGCGACTAATCCTCTTTCTCTTCTTGCTCTCTTTCTCCTCTTATCCTCTTCTTCGTCGTGTTCATTTTGCCGTCCTATCTTCTTCTTTTCCTTCATCTTGTTCTTTCTCGTCTTGTCTTCTTCTTTTCCACATCGTTCTCTTTTCGTTTTCTGCTCTCTTTCCTCTCTTATTCTGCATCGCCTTCTCACCTTCTGTTTAATCTTCGCTGTACACTAATATATAATCGATTTCAATTTCTTCTACGCTATATTCTGGCCCCTCAGTCGTATTCTGCTGTCGCTGATTTTTTAAGAGAAACTTAAGTTGTTATAGGCCTACAACTGCATGCATGCTATAGATGAATATACTTGTAATTCTTGTCGTTCTCATTTTTCAACCATGTTGTCTTTCTCCTTCTCTTCTTGTAAAGTGCCTCGCTTGCTTCTGTTCGTTCTTCTCGTTCTTGCTCTGTTTCATTATCTGAATCTGCGTCATCTCATTTTACGTTATCTACTCACTTTTCCCTTTTTCTTAAAAGCTTATTAGATATAATCTTCCTCCTATATATTCCCTATTTCTCCTTCTCTCACAATGATCTCTTGTTCCTGCCCAGTCGTCTTCATCCCCTCCTCATTGTGCTCCCCTTCTCCGCTTGCTCCTGCTTTCGGTGCATTTCATCTGTCTGTTGACACTGGCGTCGTTGTAAGATCACCCTGGCTACCGACCAACGACGATGACTACCACAGAGGACACAAGGAAGAGGACCAGAAAATGAGATGAGGTGGAAAAGACGAGAGGAAGAAGGAGAGTGACCAAAATAAGGTTTTAAAGGTACACAAGACTAGTGAAGAAGAATAGAAGACGGGGAAGAGGAGGATGAAAAGGAGGAGAAGGAGGAGGAGGAGAAGGGGAGGAAAACCAGAGACAGTGGGACATAGGGAAGAAGGTGAAGAAAACGAGGAACAGAAAAGGAGAGGGAAAAAGGGATACAAGAGGAACAAAAAGAAAAGGATGTGGGGGATAAAAGTAGTATAGAAGAAACAGAAGAAGGATGGAAGAGAAGATAGCCTATATAGGACGAGAATAGAGAAGGTGGAAAAAGAGAAGGAGGATGAGAGAAATGGACAGAGAAGAAGATGGCGGGTGATGCACCGTATGCCGTATTAAGGCCATTAGAATTATACGACTATATTTGCATATGATATTATGCAGTGATATGCGTCTAAGTTCTGACTTTCACGTGCATGCACACAAACGGTATAACGTATTGTTTGCCTGATTGATATTGCATATATATATATATATATATATATATATATATATATTATATATCTATATCTATGTAGGTATACATATATATAAGTATCGATTTAGATAAATCATATCTGTTGATATATAAATTATTTAGGTCCACGTCGACTGAGCTGTGTATAGGCCTATATTTCTATCCTCGCCTATATGCATATATATATATATATATATATATATACATGTATATAATATTGTGAGGGCTGCTGAGACGGCAACTGAATGTTGACTTAGGGCAGATGGACGTATAGCCGGAGGCGGGCGGCGTAAAGCCCCTGACGCCGATCAAAGCCCGTCCCAGGATGCCAGGCGGCAGCGTCGCAGGCAACAATGGCTCCCAATTATGTTCTACACTCGCTTCACTTCCGACTGTACACACAATCGCACTTCTCACTTATGCACTTCTCTCTCACACTCTCCCTCTCTGTATGTCTGTCTTTCTGTCTGTGTCTGTGTCTTTGTCTGTCTGTGTCTATGTCTGTCTGTCTGTCTGTCTGTCTGTCTCTCTCTCTCTCTCTCTCTGCCTCCCTCTCTCTGCCTAATCGTTCGGTCATTCGCTGCAAGCCTGCTTACTTACATAATTGTCTGGCGCAAAATGAACCGACTAGCTGCATGGCGTATACGAAAGAGACAGAGGAGAAGAAGGAGAAGGCGGAGAAGGAAGACGAGGAGGAGGGAAAGAGTATGAGATGGAGAAATAGCAGTGTCTGTGACCTGCTTGGAGAAAATGTATCAAATCTGGGGCTTCTGGACTAAATATGCCTGCCATGAGGTGTCTTGAGGCTATTGGGGAAAATATGCAAAATTTCGTCATATTATGCCCCCAGCACCTATGAAACTGAAGGTGCAAAGATGACCATCTAATGGCAAGTCTTTAAAAACCACAGCTCCAAAAGTTATGCATGGCAACAGGTAGAGCTTTGCAAATATGTCATGCAATGAGCCATGCAATGGCAGATGCAATGATTAGAGCCGTCATCTGCCTCAGGCTCCTCTACTCATCACTCCACAGGCTTTCCACTCCAATTCGAAGTCTCACCTCTTCAAGAATTCCGAACTACAATTCATCCGATCCTCTGCCTTCCAAACTTTCTCTTCCTCAACGAAAACAGCTGCTCTGCCTCTCTCGGGTCTCTGGCAACCGGACTCGGGCCTTCACTGGACATCGCTCTCTGGACAACCCCTCTGATACGACGCAGCGCTCGTGAATAAGCGAGTGCTCTGCGCTTAGCTTTAGAGTAGCACTTTAGAAATTTAGAGTTTACGATCACGATTAGGAGTATCAAATAATACTGAAGTAAAGATCTGTTTTGATACAACTTCCAGTAATACAGCAGTGAAGAATGGCACATGTATATTTGGGGGGCCGTCCATAAATGACGTCACGCACCTAGGGGGGGTCGGAAATTTGTGACGATGTGTGACATGGGGTGGGGGTCTGAGAAGTGTGACGTAACACCAGGTCTATGTCATTAAATTTAACAATTAACAACAATTTAATTTTATTAATAACAGCACTAATTTTGAGGATTATATTTTCATTATTTTTAAATTATTTTAATGTATACGGGCGTCATTATTAATAATTTTCTGATTATTTCAATATTTGGTCACCGTTAGATTTTAAAATATTCATGCTTTCCCTATTTGTTCCAAGAAGGAGCATTTTACTTCGCCATGGAAATTTGGTTTTAGGGGGGTCAGAGCTTTGTGACGTCATTTTCAGAGGGGGTGTTACATTTTGTGACGCAGTGTGACGAGGGGAGGGGGTTAAAATCGGCCAAAATTGCGTGACGTCATTTATGGACGGCCCCTTGGCTGAGAAGCTACTCGCTTATTTCATAGTGCATTGTTGAAAAGTATGAACTTTAAATCTCGAGCTATTGCAAGGTCTGTACCCGTGAACCTGAAATGGCGTGGCGCCCATTCAAACGGCCAGCGATGGTGAAGGACCTCGCCCGCTCAATTCATTGAAAAATGAGCAGAGACGAGGCCATATTATACGGTCGCTATGTAAATGCGTGCGTATTTACTCGAGAGTAAAGTTATCTATTTTTGGTGCCGTAATCGCATTCATGAGATCTTCTCCAGAACGGGCATTCTGTAGCAGAGTCAGAGGACCATAGATTGGTCCTGAGATTCTTTTCTTCAAACGGTTCAAGGCTTCCTGGCCATCGGTTGTGGTTACTGATTATACAAATCTTAAGTTGAAGCTCCAGTCACTGCAGTTGCACACTCTAATTGTACCGCTATCTTCAACGTAGTTAGATGGTAAAATTTGTGTATTTAACAGCCCGTTCGCTTACCCCTTGTGCAACTACTACCCTAGTGTATTCTTTCATTAGAGCCCGCCTTGTATTCTGCTCGTCACTCTACTTTGGCCTCCCATTCAATCGAATAGTGTGCCTGCATGGACTGTCTTGCGCTCTGCAGCGCGTCTTATTGCCATGGGCAAATCCCCAAATTTGGTCATGTTTCAAGCTATATGCTTGATACTTTGCACTGGCTTCCTACCCGGCAGCGCATTGAGTACAGGATTGCTGCCTTGGTGCGATTATGTCAGCTTGGACTCGCCCCAGACTACCTGCGAGAGCTTTGTTGCCCCTCAGGTATTCAAGGTCGCCGCCCCCTACGCTCTGCAGAGAAGGGGGTGCTCTTAGCCACACTTGCACGAACTGCAACTATGCAGAATCGAGCCTTTTCCGTCGTGGGCCCAGTATGGTCTGGAACAGGCTCCCCCATGGAGATGGGCCTCCTGCCTGGGACTCTTGCTGAAGCATTCTTCATTAAACTATATGAAAGCTGTACTTTTTGGCCGTGCTGGAGTCGGGAGCGCCTCTGAGTAGTCCCCGTGAAGGGGCGCTATATAAATTTATGAATGAATTAATGAATGAATTATATATACACATATGCATTCATGCGACTCTCCAAAAGGGAATTGTCTGTCTGTTTGCCAGTCTATCAGTCTGTTTATCTGTCTGTCTGTCTGTCTGTCTGTCTGTCTGTCTGTCTGTCTGTCTGTCTGTCATCTCTACTCGATTAGACGTCCTTCTACTTTCCTTCAATTCCTTCCTGCTAAGTGCCACCAGTCCGTCCGTCCTTCCGTCCGTCCGTCCGTCCGTCCGTCCTTCCCTCCCTCCATCCGTCCGTCCCTTCGTCCGTCCGTCCGTACGTCCCTTGGTCAGCAGCGAATGCATCGTCGTTCAATTCGTCGACGGGTGCTGCTGAGGCAGACGACAGCCAGACAGGTGATTGGTGCCAAAAGCATCGCCGTCTCCGCATCCAGTTCCACGAACATCCAACGCCTCCTTCCATTAGCGCCCGACAGACCCATGGAGAGACTGTCGCCACCTCCAGTGTCCCAAGCACCACCTCACACAACAGTCTCTCTATCATCGATATATATATACGACGCATATATCTGCAGTCATATTATGGCGATGATACATGCTTATATATATACAGAACGTGTATATATATTTATTATATATATTTACAAATATATATATATATATACATGACTGCAGCTATATCACATGTAACGACGCAGGGATATTTATAGACGCATACGTACATATACATATATGCATACATTGTGCTTAGTATACGTATTCACGCATAAGCTTATTAACGTTATACATGCTTCACACTCTTCCCGACTATAGTGCAGACCGTGAAAGCACCGTGCACTTAGCACGCAATATAAAGCACATATGGAACACAAATATTTATATATAACAGGCATATGTATAATATATCATGCATGATGCATGTAATAAAATTATAGGACGCACATAATATAAGGCTAAATATCTCCTCCTGGCGTGTTAACTCAACATACATTTCACAGATTTTTCTGCAAGAAAACGAACAGCGAATCAACAACATAGAATATTATATTCAAATCAGCCCAGTACTGTGTACGATTCATAATATAAACTATATATATAGTAAAGATAATATAATAAGCTTATGCATTAGTAAGAAGGGAGGAGAATAGTATAATGGATAACACTGAAGTGCTCAAGGACCTGGTTCGATTCCCGTAAGGCCCCTATGGGTTCAGCTCTGCCTTCATTCCCTAGGTGGCACCAAAAGTACAATGAGCTTGCGCTGGAACTTTGTTGATTTATGTCTTCTGTAATTTGTGTTCTTGTGAATTGTTTAATCGTCATAACATTTGCATGTACAGCGCAGTGCGTTTGTCAGGCGCTTCATTAAAGAATAAATATTATTATTATTAATATACGACAATGCATATTATATATCTTGATGAATTGTTGACTTGTCGTAAAATGATTTTCCTGTGCTTGCGCTACATAATTGAATGACATTGTCTTCGTCGTTGTGGTTGCAGTGGCTGTTCCGAAGTGCACCGGATGTGCTGAGCCGATCTTCGACCGTTTTATCCTGAAAGTGCAGGAGAGGTCGTGGCACTCCAAGTGCCTCAAGTGCTCCGATTGCCAGGCACATCTCAGCGACAAGTGCTTCTCAAAGGGAGAACACGTCTACTGCAAGGACGACTTCTTCCGGTATACACTCCAGTCCCATATGCATCTCCATTCTCCAATCGTTTAGTTTCATTCGATTATTTCTATTGTTGTTGTTGTTGTTGTTGTTGTTGTTGTTGTTGTTGTTGTTGTTGTTGTTGTTGTTGTTGTTGTTCTTCTTCTTCTTCTTCTTCTTATTATTATTATTATTATTATTATTATTATTATTATTATTATTATTATTATTATTATTATTATTATTTTATTATTTTTTGCCCGAGGTATAAATGATCCCTCAGGCTTCTAAAAGCAATTCCGAAGAATAATCACGCCTAGTATGGCTCGTGGTCCTCGTCCCCGGTGTTATTATTATTATTATTATTATTATTATTATTATTATTATTATTATTATTATTATTATTATTATTATTATTATTTCTTTCTTCTTTCCTCTTCTCTTCCTTCATTCCTTTCTTCCTCATTTCGTTCGTTCGTTCCTCCTTCATTTCTTCCTTCCAGTGGCATCTAACCTCCCCACACCTAGCTGGAATGGGAGAACAAGTTGAACAACCAAGACTTCTACAGGCAGTTATACGGAACGAATGTCACGTGTTACGAAGCCTATTCCCAGAGACCGTGAAAAGTCACTATAAGCTCAGACCAAGGCAACATAACTTTCAGCTTCCACCTAAAGACGATAAAAACTATATACCTGGTATACTCTATAGAAAATAGCAACCCATGACATTCAATCATTCGATAGAAATCAAAACTTTTAATTTCTTAAATTCTCAATGCCTGTACCTCGTTGCAGTATGACAACTTGTTTTTTCAATAAACGAAAATATATATATATAACCCCCTACTCTGCCTGATTGTATAAATTTTCGTATTGCAGACCATTATAATATATTATCGAAAATCAACAATCCCCAGTTTATATCCAGAACGTTAAACGCCCAACTTCTGGCAACCGTGGCAGATCGTTTTACCCCCACCACCCCATTGGTAGACGCCACTGCTTTCCTTCTTTTCTTCACCCTTTTCTTAAAAATCTCTAGATCTCGCTGCATATCGTACAATTTCAGAATTGATAGCTAAAGGGTGATTCCATAGCTGCTACTCTGTGCAGAAAAACTGCCGGGTTTTACCATTCAAAGCAGATATCAACTGTAATGTTGCTCCATGTGGATTCGCAGGAAGCTATTGGAGATGGTAGAAAACTATTGAAGACTTTGAAGTATCTAGGAAGTAACTAGCAAGCGTATCGGTACCAGAAACATGTCAAACTCTTCATATTGCCCTAAGACGACGGCAGTCAATCATGTAGCCTATAATATATAGCTAGCCGCCCTTTTACATGTAAGTCGACCTCTGATGCATAGTTGCATACATGTGTTGGCTGCTGCTATGTGTTGTAGTCGGTTCGGTACGAAGTGTGCTGGGTGTGAGCAGGGAATTCCACCGACGCAGGTCGTTCGAAGGGCGCAGGACTACGTTTACCACCTGGAGTGCTTCGCCTGTTCCATGTGCAGTCGCCAGCTGAACACAGGAGACGAGTTCTATCTGATGGACGACAAGAAACTCGTCTGCAAGGCCGACTACGAAACAGCCAAAACCAGAGGTAGACCCATTCCATCTGTATCTCATAGAAAGTTTTATGTATGTGTGTATGCATCATGCATGTATGTATGTATGTATGTATGTATGTATGTATGTATGTATGTATGTATGTATGTATGTATGTATGTATGTATGTATGTATGTATGTATGTATGTATGTATGTATGTATGTATGTATGTATGTATGTATGTATGTATGTATGTATGTATGAATGCGTTATTGTATGTAGGTATGTATGTACGTATGAACGCATAATTATATGAGAGTTTGTGAATATAAATGTACTTTTGTATCTACTCTTATTCAATGTAACATCGTAATCTTAATGTGCAAGGCATACATTTTCTGATGGTCGCTTGAAGTTGAATCGTAGTCGAGAATCGTATTCCATCGGAGAATGACGGCCAAAATCCAACTGATTAGGAAACTGGTAAAGCTATAAAAGGTGTACAGTGGGTAAGCCAGTTGAAAGATGTAAGTCTGAAGTTTACAGTTGAAAGACAGCAGAGAACCCACAGAACGTATAGGCTATAGAGTGCGGCAGATAATCCCAAAGCTTTGGACTAGCGATATACAGAGAACGTCCTGCATGAAACCCATAGCAGTTCTGATACGAGGAGCAACAAGAGGCAATGTAGGCCCTATCCACGAATCGAGTGCAATATTTACTTCTAGAAGGAGTTAGCAAGGAGCAGAGATAGGTGGACGGATTTAACTGTAATGTAGGCCTATAACACCATCCATGGTGCACGGGGGTTTATGAAGTAACAGAACTTACGTGTACTCAGGCTACTTTACATTTTGAGTCCTATAGAAGATAATTTTAAAAGCTGCTACATGACAATGGGTTGAAAATGCACTGTTTTATGTTACTTTGTTTTATATAACTTTCACATCAAGCCGGTCGTTGTTGGATAGACCCCTCTATTACTTCGTCGTCGAAGTCAAATGCGTTACGGGTGGCAGGAACAGAGAGATAGACGGTGATTGGAGATAGACGCTTTCAGAGTATAATAGCCTAACACTGTGGTGATATTTTCTGTCTGAATCCAGCAGAATTCGATATAGACAACGCCAACAAACGTCCGCGCACAACAATAACGGCCAAACAGTTGGAGGCGCTGAAGCGGGCCTACAACGAAAGTCCGAAGCCGGCGCGGCACGTCCGGGAGCAGCTGAGCGCCGAGACGGGCCTAGACATGAGGGTCGTCCAGGTCTGGTTTCAGAACCGACGAGCGAAGGAGAAACGCCTGAAGAAGGACGCCGGTCGACAGCGATGGAGTCCCTACTTTCGGACGATGAAGTCGGACCGACCAAACGACGCCGACGACCGTAACTCAATCGACGAACACTCCAACATCAACATGGACGCCTTCGCAAGTACGTTCAATAACATTTTCATGATTTTCTCAATAGACAAAAGTTTAGACTATATATAAGCAAGGACGTCGTGCATGTACGCATGCATGTTGTATGGAGAGTGGTCGACTTTTCGAAAAGATAGACTTGCATAACTTGCAGCCTTCACTTTCCAATTATAGGCGTATACCTCCTTCACTATACTTCAGTTCGTTGGGTATTATTACAATTGACCTGGAATTGACCTTCTCTGAGCATACGAAAACAGTGTGCCGAACATGCTTTTATCATCTGTGTCAGCTCCGCATGTGCACAATACGCCACTCGGTGTCTGCCGAAGCTACTTCTACCCTGATGCTTTCATTCATATACGCACTATAGGATGGATTATGGTAATGCCGTTTAAAGGCGGGTCAGTTAAAAGTTTGGTGTAAAGTCATATCGTCACTTTTTCAAAGTCATAGTTTTAGTTATACTTTTAACAGGGTTAGAGACTTAGAGTTGAAGTCCGATTAGTTAGGTTAATAATAGTTCAGAGGACTTTGGGCGCAGAAACATGTACAGAGTAAGCAATGATTTAACTCGTGTTCATTGTAAAAATCGAAATTGCAGATAGTCTTAATGCATGGTTCTAGTTTCCATTGTCATCTCTCCTTCTTCATCCTCTAGTAACGTTATTAGTTCCTCCATAAATATTTATAATTATTTCAATCTGCCATGCTTCTTCTATTAAAAGCTGATAGCTCCTTTTGATGAAACTTTAGTAAATAGTAGAATGCAGGTCAGTTGTTTTGAAGAAGAACAACAAGAAGTAAGAGGAGAATGAGGCGGAGGAGGATAGAGAAGTCGCGGTATAATCTTGCGGAATGTGGTTGCAAATCATGGAAAAATCTTTAATTCCTTACACGAATGATTTACTCGTCGTACTGTGGATTATTACAGAGCTCTATACCGTCGTTACAAATATGCGCCGATGTGGGCAACGGATTTTTTACGAAGGGCCATTTCTGCTCCACATCGTAAATGAAAAAGCCATTTCAGTCCTTTTATGTCGGCATGACTAGAAGACAGGCAGAGGGACCGATACGCAGACACACAGACTGGCATACAAGAGACAAAGAGAGCGAGGCAGTTAGACGTACGGCCGCATAAGGCCACACGTAAGCAACACATTTGAAGCGGCGTTGATTAGGTGACCGCAGCTGTCTTCGATGAATTCCTTAATTAAAAGATGGCGGCCGACTTTGCCATCACCACCAGCAGCAGAAGCAGCAGCAGCAATATCCATCGTCTCAGCCAGCCGCCTCAGCATCTGCCCACCCACCGACCAGCCATCATTCGATGCTGATGCTAGTTGAGCATCTTCATTCGCCGACTCGTCTTTTATGGCCTTCTCTCGTTCCTCCTTCTTTCACTCAATCACCCCGCCTTCCTAGTTCCTACCCACTTTCGCCTCGCCCTTCCTTCCGGTCGTCCTCTTGTCCTCCTCGCCCAGTCTCCCTCTCCCTGTGCGTCGTGTCGAAAGTAGCCAGAAGCGTATCGTGGACGCAGGCCAGCGTCTTTAAAGATGTGTCCGTTCGTTCGTTGTCCGGCCTCCTTCGTCCATTCACTCGTCCACTCCTTCCTTCGTTCCTCTGGCCGTCCATCCGTCCTGCCTTCTTCTTCGTCCTCCTCATAACTACGCCATAGACAGCGTGATGGATTAAACGGCGTCTCGATGCAATAGACCGTACTGCCGCTAAAAGCGCGCGCTGAATGCGCCGCCTAAAGTAGAATCAATCCTTCTCCTCATCGGCCAGCCAGCCTCCGATGGGTCCCCAAGGGCAGCAAATTAATTTCCTAGGGGTCGATGTTCATTGCGGCCGTTTGACGCACCCTTCCTCCTTCTTCGGTCCAGTCTTCCCTCTCCGTCCGTCTCCGTCTCCGCCTTCCTCCTCCGCCAACTCCTCCGCGGTTCTCCGCGCTCACTGCAGAACTCTTTGAATTCGTCCTCTGCATCCGGGGTTTATAGGATGTCGACCGAGAGAGGGCGCGGTGCGCTGATGAATGGGTGCCGAGAAATAGCTCTTGGCTTTCATATAACGTCTGTGTTGGCGACTAAGAGGAGCATGGAACCAGACAGACGCCAAGATAGACGCCATTTTCTTTTCTGTGACGTCTTCTCGCTGCATTTCGAGTAGCCTATCAGCTTCGTGTTTTAAGGCGTATTCCCTGATAGTTCGCCATTGCGTTGATTCTTGATATGTGGTCTATTTCGTTTGATACAATCTGTTTGCCTTATGTTTTACGTTTACTTATCTACTTTCATCGACGCTAGCGACGTTTTCAACTGTTACTGAACTTACTGGGGGTATGCTCCACAACCTGTACAGGCCCTCATATGCCTCTTGTATTGTATTGTATTGTATTGTATTTACGGAGTTCTAAAGCGCCTCTCACAGTACGACCTAATCAGAGGCGCTCCCAGTGCGAAAACCCCGAGAGAAAGAGAGTCTTAAGAGCACGGGCAGAGATCACAGAGCAAGTCGTAGAGGGAAGATCGTTCCAGAGCAAAGGGCCAACAGACGCATAAGCATAAGCGCGGTATTGGCAGTAGCTGAGTCTAATAAATAGTCATGTTAATAAACCAACATTTTATATTTGTATTTGGAACACTTAGGCCTATGCAATTGCATTAATCTGTAGGTCTATAATAGTTGCGGAGTGTATGTCTGCTGCTCATAGGCGTAACTTTCTATTGTGACGGTGCTGTCCGGTCACCACCACTTTTAAAAGTGGTGGTGCTATAGTCACCACCACTTTTTGGTCCTGCAATGAAATATATTTTTTAACATGAAAGCATTTGGCTGTCTACCGTCTAGGCTATTTTGCATACTTAACATCGTAATGGCGGAAATTTAATGCAGATGGAAGCCTCCACAGTGTGTCCACACTACCTTACTTGCATAAAATTATGTTTGGTTTCATAATTTGGTGACGCCATCAATTTTGTTTTTATAAAAAATATCAAATTATCAAATTCATTTGGAAAAATGGATCGATTCATTGTAAAGAGACCGTGAAAGGTTACAAATGTGCATGCAAAGTGTCATGTTTCCGTGGTAGGATGTAAGCTCTAACTGCAGTAGGCCTACATGGTAATTTTGCGGGTAGGCTAAAACCGTAGTTTACGCTGGTAAATTATTTTATATCGCCAATTTATAATGGAAGCTGGATCGATTAAAATAATTATTGTTGGCCTAAATGGAAGTTGGATTGATTAAACTAATTCTTTGTTTAAATTGAAGTTGGATTGATGGAAATAATTGCTTACAGATTAATGTAATAATGTTACTACCTTATCATAATGCTGAATATATTCACCTCATGACTGTGTCTGTCAAGTAGCCTGTAATTATGTCTGGCAATCGCTACCTGGCTGCCTTATGCTTTGTTTTTTGTTTAAAGAAATAATGTTCGCTTCATGGTAAACTTGTCTATCAGTCATTTGTCCGTATCGTTACAGGTTCTCTAAGCTTATAGATGCATATTTTTCATGGGCGTATTTACGGGGGTTTACGGGTTCACACCTCCCCAAATAAATTGCCGAAATTTTTTTATAGGGTTTTATATGCGAAATACAAAAACAACTTTTGCGACCATGTCCAATGGAAACCCCCCCCCAATTGTTTCCTGGCTACCCTACTGATATTTTTGTATGTTAAGGTTGTTTGTTTCTGATTGTTGACAGATGATTCGGACAGCTACGACATGCCGCCAGTGAGGTCGATGTTCGGGAGCGGTCAGCCGCTTGACCACGAGCCCAACATGGGTCAAGTTCCAATCGTCCCTCCCGGCACTCCGCCGGGCGACTCGTGGATTTCGGCGCACCACTTCGGTCGACTGCAGGGTCCTCCACCGCCTCCCCCTCCTCCCAATCAACAGTCCGTCAACCCCCATCGCTACCTGCCGGGGCACCAATCGCCGCCAACCCTAGCAGGGGCTTCCCAGCTCGGAATGGTCCTTCACGGTGGCCCCGCGGGTGGAGACCAGCTGGCAGCGGCCATGAACTCACGGTTACCCATCCCACCGCCCTACCAAGACGTCAGTGACAGTGAGAGCTACGTGCCCTATCAGGCCGTCACCTCACAGCAAGGCCACGTTGAAGTCTATTAAACTAAAATGACGCTCGAAAAATAAGACAAATGGTTGGAATGAAATTATAATAGTCACTCAGTGGTTCCACGGATAAATTGAAAACCACAATAGAGTGAAATAATGGCGAACGTTTGTAACCCTCGCACAAATGTTAACTCTGCGTCGGCTGATTTCTGAAAGGAGTTGTCCATTAATTATGAAAACATTTCGGATTTCTGCCTGATTTCAAATGGAGTTGTTGCGCGAGAGTCCTGAAGTTTCGTGTATTCCCAGCTTTGTGAAGTCTTGCGAAACAACATGCAAGGCTTCCATTGTCTTGCGGAACATTTGTTTTGCAGATTTCTGTCTTGGTCACAAACATCCCAGAACGGATTCCGCCCACCTGTGCGCAGGCATTCAACCAAAGTTGCCAAAATTCTGATCTTGGCAACTCCCAGAGTTTATTGGCTGAGGTTGTTCGCATGAGTTAATCACCTGGACTGCCCTAGAGTCCTTTTTGACGATGGCCACTCATTCGCATCCAATCGCTGAGAATCGCTGTTGACCTAAAACTACGCGATTCTGATACGATCTATGGAAGAATCGCACAACTGCCTGCACCAGACTAAGGAGACGCCCATGCAGAGGACTTGGATTGGGAAGTCGTTCCGAAGTGCTGCAGACAGTATCGACAATCTCTGATAACCATCTGCGTGATTAGCTTAATTATTAGAAAACTTATTAAGAAGCTAAAATTATCATCTATTTAATAATAATTTGTGTAAGCTTGTATTGTGTCCTGCGTGGTTGGAGTAAGCTACACGACTGTTCCAATAGCTAGACATATACATGTATGCATGGGTGTATCTGGTGATTTATAAAGCGCCTTTTAAGACGACCCTCACAAGCGCCTAACATAAGATGGCTTGAAAATGTTTCTTGAGCTGTCTGGGACGAAATAGTTCAAAAGTTTAATGGTAGACTTTTCCTAGAAGATGGTCCAATGCACGAGAAAGCTCGATGTGCCCAGATAGTCGTTCGGAAGCGCGGGACCAACAGGTCTCCATGGGCCACTGAACGCAACGACCATTGACTAGGTTAACTGGGAACAGGAACAGAGCTCTATGGTGTAGTCAGGTGGTCCCGCAAGGACCATCGAAGCATATGCATAATAATAATAATAATAATAATAATAATAATAATAATAATAATAATAATAATAATAATAATAATAATAATAATAATAATAATAATATATTTTCTTTAATAAGCGCCTGACAAACGCAATGCGCTGTACATTTACATGTTATGCAATTTAAATCTTAACTACTAACAGAACAGACAGCCTGCAATACAACTCTTATGATGATGCATGATGCTGTTTAAAACTAATTTAAGGCCCTAATTGTTAATTATTTTAACTTAAAAAAGGTATTCATATGCTGGCCTGCTAAGAAGGGTACACAATTGTATCTTAGTTTAGATTTTCGCATCAGAGCAATCAATATTCAGCATTATGTTATTTATGTTCTCGCTACAGGATCAGTATGATTTGAAGTAGTATTATTTGGACTGCGTTTGATGCAGAGTTTATTCCGCAAATAGCCTTGATATACATGTAGGAAGTCTCCTTATGCATTGGATAAACAGAATATGCTTTCCTTCAGAAATCGTAATGGTAAACTCCAAACTTCTGAAGCGCCACTCGGAAGTCAAGCGCAGGGCACCAGCTTATTCACGAGCGCTGCGTCGAGTCAGAGGGATTGTCCAAAAGAGTTGTCCGAGGGGATCTGAGCCCGGTTGCCATAGGATCAGAAGGGGGAAACTCAGAATAGTAGTAACCGATATCATTTCTGCATGGTTTTTCTGCCAGCTCACTCTAGTTCTTACACTTTTAATCACTGACTATAATTATTTTGTGTCGCTCATAATAAGTGCAATCTGCATGTGTGGTCCAACATACTGACGCTTTTCAATCAGATCTTAACTTTGTCGTGGCAAAAATCGTTATGTCTCGGGGAGTTTCATAAAATTTAATCGTAATTCCTGTGAGCCTTGAATTGTAAGTAAGTAAGTAAGTATATACTTTATTGAGAAGCACTAGCAAACGCACAGTACTGTGCATGGCAAGCTTAGTACATTCAAACAAACAAACAGAATTTATATATATACAAGCCAAGAATTGAATGAGAGAAGTTATTGTATATCAAGGGGAACATAGAGGAGGAAGCGTTAGGGTTATTCATGGGGTAAAATAAAGAGCCTAAATCGCCAGAACTATGGATATAAATTATGCAATACATGACAAGGATTGTGCAGAATACAGGCAAATAGTCTGGTATCCACACTGTTGCAAAGAGTCTCAAATGAGGGAGAAGATCGTGATAAGTACCTCTGGCGTACCAGCATCCTGATAGTTCCCTCAAGGGCCTGCCGCGCCTGCCCTCCCGCAAAGCTCAACCACACAGGCAATACAGCATCATACCAACCGTAGTGGCGTGAACCACATCAAATATATAGGCTGATCCCAGAGATCCCATGCAACCTCAGGATCCGAAGTGCGTAAAAGGACTGCCTTGCTTTAATGGTCAGATGTTTAATATGGCTGGAGAACCCACATTTCTCTGTAAGCTCAACACCCGGAATATTTAGAATGTGCATTTAGAATGTATACAAACTATACATGCATTGGAACCAATATATATATAGACCCCTACATTACGTATAGTGTAATGCACACTAATCAGAATCACTGCCGATGCTTTCTATTAAGTGGGAATAGTTGCGCTATGTTAAGCATAATTAAGTGTTCGCCTGCAATTGATAAAATCGCTGCAACTCGCACTTAATACATTATTTGCGGTTAATACGCCCAAATAAGCCCAGCACTGCTGAACTCGTTTCTCATCATGCAACATAAGAAATAAAACAAATAATAGTGAAAATAGTTTTTCTAAAATATTATGCTCTGCCCATCAAGATATCTCACGTGTTGAGCTTGGATTTCAGTATCGCCATCGCACCATAGCTGTTTTGAAGTGAAACAATAACAACCACGACTGATTTACATAGCATGAAAGTTGTACATTTTGCAGCACTGCTTTATCATTCATGTATGTTTAGCGTGTACTGAATTATTTATTTGTTGAAACATTATGGGCCTGTGTATATTTTTAGCCTATAACTAGGCCTTGTGTATTACAATGTTGTTTGGCAGTAAGCGGCGCTGGAACTAACTACATATGGTAACTAACCTATATATATATATATATATAGGAACTAACTATATACATAGTTACTTTGTTAGGCTTAAATGTGAAAACTAAACTGTGTCTGTTCATCATAAATTGTTGCCCAGAGATTCGAATTATTTGTCATTGTTTTCTGCAGACTCATTTAGGCGTATATACTGCCAGATCGTCAGATTCGGATAGGCTTATAATATATATTATTCTGTGTAATCTGTAGGCATAATAATAATAATGATGATGATGATGATGATGATGATGATGATGATGATGATGATGATGATGATGATGACGATGACGACGACGACGACGACAATTATAATTATAATAATATTAATAAGAGACAGATGAGATCATGAGAGCACTATCGATACATGGTACAACTGCCAAATGAGAACAGCTGCATTGCAATTTTGCAACGATGGAGGAAACGACTTGTACCGGTATATAGATGAATAAAGTCACTTGCTCAGGATGCCAAACTATCTCAGAGGAGGCTTGAACCCATACTTTTCATGTTACGGGGCGATCGAGCACTCTAACCAATCGGCTACCATGTCCCGTATTCAGGCGTATCCATGCGGGAACTGCATCAACTTAAAACGCTGAGTTTAAGATCTTAATGATTATGCATAACTGTCTAATAGGCTCTCCTCCATTTTATCTCTCGGAGCAAGTGCATCCCGGGTCGAATATCTTCGTATCCTATGTTTTCGCGGTCTCTTGAAGACAATTTTCAAGCTGTTGTCAACTGTTGAGGAGATTAAGAAGAACAAGTAAGGATTCAATCAATCAATCAATCATAATTTATATAGTGCCCCTTCAAGATTCCTACTCAGAGGCGCTCCCGACCCAGGCCATACGGAAGAAGGCAGTCTTCAACAGTTGGTGAAACTGCGAACAGTTTGGAACTGGAAGGTGCGGCAAATCTAAAGGAAGTACTATATGCCGTTGATGTACCGTACGTCAGTGGTGTAGCCAACTAGCCATACAGCAAGAACCAATTACAACGATTCCCATAATCGTGATCTAGAGATTTATACAGCGCCTAAAGAACGCAAAGTAGCTGGGACCAGCTTATTCACCGGCGTTCATTCAGAACACAATCGAGAGGTAGGTCAGATCATGGTGCAAGGGGCAGGAAGGAATACAGAGTCAGACGGGTATTAGTCTATAGTGGATGATGTTGTTGTCCTCGCTTTTCTGCTCGAATATGCGCTAGTAATATCGTGCTCAATAAAGACGTCCGAGATCGTTGGGGGTGGGCTTGACCCCAAATTCCCTGATCACAGAGACTTAATATCAGGATTCACGGTCAGCGTGGGCGATGGTGACGTGGAGGGGCCAGGATTAGCCTACTGCTAGCGCGGGCTAGAAGCGCTTCGGAGGCAATGCTCGTCCTTAGGTCTCCAGGGCGGCTGTAACCTTCTATAGATGCTTCTTTAAGTTGGCATCTGCGCCTCACCCACCGCAGATGAAAAGGGCTTGAATAGCTTGGTTGCATGCATTGGCAGCTTTTCATCTTCAAAGCGCTGGCGGAGCCGGGCCCTCCAAGCCGCAAGTTTTTCAGCACTTCGTACTCAGCCTTCGTCGAAAGTTTCGATTACATGTAATAGCGAATATCGCACTATAAGTGCATGAGATCGGTATATAGAAACTGTCTAATGCGCACCGACATTTACCATAGTATGGCTTTGATGTGAGGTCTCAGGTCGAGGAGGGTAAACCCACGGGGTCGGGAAGTGGACTCGCTCTAAACTGATCGAGTCTTTATACCCACGATGGGAAGAATCCACCAAAAAGCGACCGATTAATTAATGCCAATTGATGGTGGTATACCAAGCACATCAAAGCAGCTTTTGAGAAGGCAAATCGGAATTGCATCTAGCAGGCACTGTTTGTCAGGACATGAGAAAACATGTGACCGAATTTCACCTAAAGCTGCGTTAACGAGCAAACGCACAGATAATTATAGTCAGTTGAGGAGGTTATCAGGAAATGAAGGGTCACTAGATAGTGGAATACCAGAGAATTTCAGTCTGACGTTTAGATATCATATCTTGCAACTGAAGAAATTAATAACAATATCAGATAAAAGCATACTTCGAAGATAGTGCAGAAGGTGTTTTCCGAAGGAGTAGTAGCGTATTGATTGTTTTTTCAAAGGGACCTTGGATAACATGTCTATTTTGATAGAGATTACTCAGTGTAGTGTGAAACTCATTGTCTTTATCGTTACGCTAGAAAAGTGTGGATACTGGATAAAGCAGGGACGGGAAAGTCATAGTCTATGACTGTCTATCGCTGACGCTACCTATATTATATATGCCTACTGCGCAGTCGCGATCAGTTCATACTTTTATTTAACGCCGCCGCCATATCGAGCACACGTCACCAGCGACCACGCTGAAAGTGAATGTGTTATGTGTGAATATATGTTATATGTGAATAGATGTTGGAGATGTAATATGCCAAAATATCGACGACAACGGCCTTTGATGTCATAAGGTGTCGCTAAACTCTGGATCCAATCCAAACCATATCGAAGATGATTGGCGTCAATGTAGTCGCGATACAATATCAACGCAACTTATAATAAGGAAGAACTGTGAACATGGTGCCATCTGCCGACTGTGGATGTGAATCCGTTAGTTCGACTGTAGGCCTACGTTGTGCGGGGGCTGCAGCTGATGACTCTTCTAATTATTATTATCTATGCGTTTGCTCGTCGACGTAGTTTCTATTCGTATTAGCATTCTTTAGACTGGTCGTAGGTAGCAGCACTTTGCGGGATAGGCTTACATATAGGCCTACGTACTCAATGGCGCGATATTAAATGTAGGCCAATAGATTACTCAGCAACTGATTTCGCCCCATTTGATTTAAATAACTTATGTCCCAGTGTTTTTTATATTCAATATTGCTTTAAAAAATTCATTTTTGTTCACATATTTTCTTATTAAGAAAATCTTTCAGTGGAGTAAATTCTCAATCCTGATCTTCACACTACAGCAAATCCTGCCTCTCTTTTGCAGCGACTTCCATGATCTGCAATGCTAATTCTAGTTTCTCAGATACTAATGGCAGTCTACCTTCCAGACTCGGACATTCATTCATAGATCTCGATGCATGGTCATTTTACATTTCGACATTAGTGTTGAAAGCAGTCCAGAAGACATTGACAACATTCCAAATAACAATGAATATTAATAATACATCAAGGCTGCAATATGTACAATAATTTTTTTATAAGATGCACACAGTACCTAGTTTTGCAAATTTTAAGAAAATGTATGGAAAAAAGAAATTCTTAAAATCTGTTCTCATCTTTTTGTTATCTTAAAATAAATCCACCATGACAGAGCCAAAAACTTGATTTTCCAAGAACTTCTGACAAGTAAAAACATGGAATTAGATACCATGAGGAAATCCAGTCTGAAAATAGCTTTCCTTACTGGGACTTATTACCACAAGTGCTTAGAAGATGTTCTCCATTTACATTAAGTTATACAGCAAGTTCTTAATCAAATTCAGCGATTCTGATATAAATCGTGGTCCTTTTAAATGTAATGTTACAGAAGTTTACATTGCCAAGAATAACGGCGCTTCTTCGCAAGGCTTGCTTTAACGGCCATTTCAAAAACGTCTCGCACGCCTTCACCAGTCCTAGCTGAGCACTCAATATAAGCATAGGCTTTCATTGACTGTGCCATTTGTTGGCCCTCTTCTGGTCTAACTGGTTTCTGTTTGTCTTTTTCGAGTTCGAGTAGAACTTCACTGTTGTATCTCAAATCTTTTTTTGTTCCCACGAGGATAATGGGAACGTTTGGACAGAAATGATCTACTTCCGGATGCCATCTCTCACGGATGTTGAGACGACTAACTGGATTGCTGATACTAAAGCAGATCAGGACAACATCTACATCCGGATAGGACAAAGGCCTAAAAGTGTAACAACAGAATTCATTTAATCATTTGCAAATATAGGACAATTACTCTACATATCATAATACAAAATAAATACATGGGAAATCTGTATTAAATATATTACAATAATAGAAATGGATTTGTACATAGAAGAAAATCTTTAATAACGACATCTGACCCAAAAAAATTACTCGGTTGCGCCACTGGCGCCGCCCCCCGCCCCACCACCCCCTGCATTGATTCAAACTCATACAATTTTGATCCTGCAGGTCATTTTTGTCCATTTTCTCAAAATGGTATTTTGCGACATGTGCCTGGTTTTGACAGAGCACCTCACAAATGTGTAATGAATTGTAAAGTGAAACTGATTGAGAAAACTGGGAATCGTATGTGTAACTTATAGAACAACTCTTCTTAACAAGTTTATTTTGCTCTCTCTGGTACCTTTAATGATATAGTTTCCAAATAATAATGGCTGCATATAAGCTGTTTCTCTGACAAAGCTTCTCTGAGGTTTCTTGAGAATTTCGTGATTTACGTGCAGTGAATATTTTCGTATAGTATCTATAGATTTATATAGCGCCTCTCTCAGAATAACTATTCAGAGTCGAATTAGTAGTGTATAGAGAAATATTGGATGCTTACAGTACCTCAGCCTATCGTAGTCTTCCTGTCCTGCAGTGTCCCACAATGCCAGCTCAACCAGTCTACCGGAAACTTCAATGTCAGCAACATACGTCTCAAATACGGTGGGCACATGGACCTCGGGGAATTCACCTTTGCTAAATACAACGAGCAGGCACGTCTTTCCACATTCACCGTCCCCAACGACTACCAACTTTTTGCGTATCTAAAATATGCAGAACAGCTATGCAAAAATTTCTAAACAGTCGTAAAATCTCACCAGTTAAGTATTATGGTGGCATAATATTTTTTATGTCTTTCCATTTAAATAAGTCGCCAAAAGCACAGTGCATATTTTAACTACTTGGACAAATGTTCCAGGAGTTTTAGGATTTGTCCCAGTAGCCTAGTTGGGCGATTGTTCCCGGTAAAGGCCGATAATACTATAATACTATACTTTTAATGTTAGTTTAAAACATTAAATTATTAACCTTCTAAATCGAAATTTTGCACGATATAATTACAGAAATGGTTTAAAGTTAACACGTTATGCACAATCCTATCAATAAATCTGGGAGAGGTGCACACTCTATAGGTTTGTAGGCCTATAAATATACATCTCTATCTGTAGGCTAGCGGAAGAAAGATTACGTGTTACAGAGCGTAGGCCTATAGGCCTTTACGGCAATGTAAAGTGTATGAAGAACCGCTGTGTTTTCAATTCCTATTTTTACGTTTTAGACGCCAGTTTAAATAATTGTATAATTTTATTGAGCTAAACCGTAGTTTATGTTGATAAATTATTTTAAGTGGATTAATGTCATCAATCCAACTTCTATTTACGACAAGAATTATTCTCATCAATCCAACTTCTATTTACGCCAAGAATTATTTCCGTCAATTCAACTTCTATTTATGCAAAGAATTATTTTCGTCAATCCAACTTCTATTTACGCCAAGACGAGAATACCATAATAATTGGTACACTGCTTACTTACCAACGTAATGTATGGCATGGTATTAATTTACCAAAGTAAACTAAGGTTTAACCATTTATTGCATAAATGTGCATTTCATGATATTTCTAATTTCTTCATTCCATTGGTTACCTGATAACGTCATAACTGGCTTGTATGAATTAAATATTTTAATCAATTTGTCATTTCTAGGTTCTAATTAGGCCTAAACCTGGGACAATTATTACTGGATATATAGTCCCAGATTAAATTCCGTAGTCAAAAGTCGAAATAGGAATGATCATCATGATGAATAGACTACGGCCGAGTGCAGACTTGGTGAGTGTACCATATGGGTGACCCACATGGATCCATTTTGTTGGTATGGTTGGTATGGTTGAACTAGGCTTTCAAACTTCAAACTTTCAAACTTCTGTGCATGATTTAAATAGAGATATGTATAATAATAGAGCAAATTTGGTAAAGTAGCTGAAACGGGCTACGTTTGACAGCAAATGCTCTAAAATGCGTTGTCGGCTGGGGTTCTGTCCCAGACCCCACTCATGGGCCACTGGGCATGGCCGTTGATAAGGTTCTACGAATGTCGGTGCAAACAGTAATCACAGGGGCCCGTGTCGGTCGATCAGCCGTTGGTTTGCCAATACCATGTAGGCCTACGGCGTATTAATAAGTGTCATCAAGAAATTGATATCCAAAGCTTAGCTAGTAGCTAGGCTACTGTTGCTATCTGCATGACCTGTTCACTGAGTCGAGAGGTTTTTTATATCCCATTTATCGCTTAGTTATAATCCTTATACATACTATTTAATATAGTAAGTGGTGGCCATTGACCGACAGTAAATTTATAGGACCCACTTGAATCCAATGTTTGCTGCATTGGCAAGTCAGGGCAAGTCGTTGTTTGCTCGATCTGTTGTTGTGGCAGTACAACTAAGACTAAGCCGGTCAAAGGAGGTTTTCAATCGATTACACTCTTTTGCGGACTCACTGAGCTTGCGAGTTTCACACGTCTGTCTTTTCTGCGATCCGGATTTGTGTGGTTTATATGACTTAGGTAAGTAAGTAAGTAATAGCTCATAATTTCAGCGCTGCTATCGCATCCGAATATGCCTGCGTGAAGTTTGGAACTCAATAATTAGGCCTATTGTTTATACATAAGTCAACGAGAGGCAAAGCCACTTGCTAAATTTCACGTGCTAACTTTTAAGCAATGTAAACACGTCGAATTCCGTTAAAACACCGAGTTGGCTATATAGGTAAATAGATAAGTGCGTCAAAATGACGTGGCGTCATGGATTCACGGTGATGTAAGCGCAGAGAGTGGGTGCATGCACAGTTCATAGTTCTATGGAATGCTGGTGCATGTTACCACAGAATAGATAAAGCGTACGCACTGTTGTGGCTGGTCAGTAAGCAAGCAAATATTGCAAGTAAGCTTTAGTAGGCATAGTGAATTAAATCAATATAATCACTAGTTCTTCCTTACAAATAGCAACAAAACTCGGCTCAGGTGCCCGCGAGGTGCCGAACCGTTTGCACCTATGGTCATGGGCGTCGAGAGCCAAATCGGGCCCCGGGGCAGACATAGGCCTACATCAAGGCCCCTCGTTTTCATTATTAAGCCCAAGTCTGGTGTAATCCTGAAATAAAGGCTATCAAACTACATTTAATGAATAATAATAAGGGTAATAATAATAATAACAGGTTTTTTTGTGCAGTTCTACACAAAAAGGGCAGTTCTGAATGAATTTGTGCAGCTGTAGAAGCATTTTGTGCAGTTAAAACTAGTTTTAAAATGATCTTTGTCATCCGATTTGGAATAATTCACTATGGCTTTTTAAGGGATTGTGCAATTCTAAAAATTCCTTTAAAAAGCCCTGAATAATAGCCTAATAGTAAAAGTAAATGTGAAAATCAATTTCTGGTTTAAAAGGTCCATCTATGACTCTAATTCTAAAGAAATTTACAGAAATTTAATATGAAAATGTGATTATGTGAATGTGACAAATGATATCTAAATGACATTTATCGCATTGTGATATCCAATTTCAAGAAGCAAGGATACGTCAATTGCTGCGTTGCATTGTCTACATGGACTATGTCAACAACTCGCTCTGTAGCCTACCATGATCGCCTCCACATCTACTATCATACTAGCAACGACATTGTCAGCTTGATTTGCTGAATCATTCGCTTTTGATGAAATTGAAAATGCACGGCTTTGAAGGATTGTTTGTCTCTCGTTTGCATTCATGACTTTCACCAATCTTTCTTTCCTTTATTGAGCGCCAGATTTATGATGCTAATTCATCTTCTAATTAGTTATTAACTTAATGGAATATAATATCAAATATTGGTTATTTGATATCAATCATTTATTGTGATAAATTACATCCAGCTGTAAGTTAAAGTATTATTTATTTTGACAATAACTCAAATTTCATTTCAGAAATATACATCCAGTAGAAATTTTATGCCTCCCAGAAAACGAATGATCAATTCTAGGCCGACTGCTGGTAAATCACAAAATAGGCCTAATGATAAGCAGTGTTTTTCAAATTCAAGTTATTCAACTATAACGTGGCCTAGAACTTTGCATTACGCACCCCGTAATGCAAAGTTCTTGGCTACGCATACGATTCTGGTGGAGTATAAAATTCAGTCAGAAATCGCAATTTGTCTGCATCAGTTAACTTTGCATCAGCAGATAGTCCAAAACCATTCTGATGAGTGATGACCAACTTTTATTACTGTGCTCACTCCTAAATCCTCTGACTGAGCAACTGAGACTGTTAAGTTTCACAGTTAGTAAATCGTTTTCGTTAACAACAATGCTAACCTTTTCAGTCCCATTTCCACCGTCACATTAGTTATTGGCTTGCATTTTGATAAAGAAATTCAATAGATCAGTACCTCATTTGCTTCATTACCTAGCTATTAAATTTAAGCAATTAGACTGCATTAGGCCAAAACCCACAGGTTTCTTCAGTTTGAACAAAGTTTTAGACATTTCCGGGCCCCTGCCAAGGGCCCCTGCCATAGAACCGGGCCCCGGGGCAGCAACCCCACCTGACCCCCCTCTCATCGGCCCTGCCTATGGTAAAAAAACGACCCTGTCACTGGGAGAGCTTCCGAAACTCCCCCAGGCAGACTTTGCCGACGTAGTTCAGATTCGTTCAAATAAAATCATGCACTTCATAAGCACGGTCCTGAGGTCAAAACACTGCGCATAAAACCTGGACAATATTAACCCGTTAGGTCGTTTTACAGATTGCTAATTTCACACGACAAGCCACCATTTTACACCATAATAAGCAATAATTCTGTAAGGTTAAAGACTATTACGGTCCCTTGTTAAAGATTTTAAGAAAAGGCAGATTGTTATGATGTTGACGACGATGATGATTACATAATAACAAATAATAATAATAATAATAATAATAATAATAATAATAATAATAATAATAATAATAATAATATTAATAATAATAATAATGATAATAATAATAATAAAATAATAGTAGTAGTAGTAGTAGTAGTAGTAGTAGTAGTAGTAGTAGTAGTAGTAGTAGTAGTAGTAGTAGTAGTAGTAGTAGTAGTAGTAGTTGTTGTTGTAGTAGTAGTAGTAGTAGTAGTAGTAGTAGTAGTAGTAGTAGTAGTAGTAGTAGTAGTAGTAGTAGAAGAATTAGTGGCCTAGTAGTATTAGTAGTAGGAGGAGGAGGAGGAGCATATAGTCCTACTTACTGATGGTCTCGTGCTTTCGTCAGAGTCCTTCTTCATCATCTTTGGAAATCAAGTTGTTAAAATGTTTCCTAAGTAAAATACTCGGTTGACGTCTTTGAATTAAGACTACGTGTGTTTTTATTCGGTGTACTGTCACAATACACCGTATACACGTCTAAGAGATAACTGTAGAGAACGTAGGCCTATAGTTACTTTATACGAGTGCCATGGCTTGAGCTAAAATTATAAGAAATCCAATTGGACGACTGCGTAAAAGCCCGCAGCTCTAAAAATAACGCTGGCTTCGATTGGCTCGAGTTGGTCTTCACTTGAACTGCGAACTGCATCTTTTATTAGAAATAGACATGATTCATGTTTTACGAAATATACAGGATGGGCGGCTAACCCCCAAAAGTTATTGGCTTTCCATTAAAGAAGCAAACCGAGAAGAAGCTACGTTTACCCAGCCTGAAAGACATAACAGACATAGCCACGGGTATGAATAATTAGTTAAGGGATTTTTCTTAGCCTCGATCGGAATACGTAATTAAAAGGGCATGAGCCTGTCATCTCCCTCGCCGTCGGGTCTTCCCATAGACGGTGTACGGTCTATGCTATGCTCTATAGATATATTATAGATATATAATATAGGCCTATTACATATAATATATTATATCATATAGTATTATATTATAGGCCTATCTATGGTCAGTGTATTCATTTTATAACTGAGTTCGCCAAAAGGCGCACGTGCAACAGAATTTTCTTCTCTGGCGGGGATTTAAGTAAGTAAGTATATTCTTTATTTAACAGCCCCCCAAATGAAAGGGCTGCCACCCCAGCTGCCCCCCCAATCCCTGCACGAATGATAAAGAATGTTATATAATTTCTGTCTAATACATCCAAAATCTAAAAATACATAGTCTATGGCTATATACCCTACGTCATTAATATGTGCGTACACACGTTTTATTGCATGTGTTTAATGGCCTTTGGTTGTGCTTTTGAAAGTGAGAGTGAAATTTAATATTTCTGAGAAATTGAGAATAAAAACATCTTATTTGTCTTTGTAGTTTATCTATATAGTCAACTGCTTTGGTTCATTTAGTAGAGAGAATAGAATGGATTACTTTGTAACTCGTAACAAGCGTTCGGCTTCTTCTGGAACGCAACCACCGGCTTCTCGGCCACGAATTATAGAAGAAACTGAGTCTGAAAGGAATATAACTGCAATACCTATTGAAGTTAATATTCAACAATCTGACGAAGACCGTGATCACAGCCGAGAGAATATGTTTGATGATGTTCCACAAGATGTAATAATAATGGAACATGACACTGACGACATAAAAATTGCAGTTTCCGATGACACTCGGGAAGGCCGGATTATTTTAACAGCGACACATTCTGCCTCTACAAGTGCTTCAGCAGCTGACATTGCTGGAAACAGACTCAATAGTTCAAACAGACTAGTAAAAGAGGTTGAAGGACCCATGGATATTTCACGTAACCCAGCTGATGGGCCTATACAGCCCTCCCTGTCACTGTATCCAAGAACAATGCAGTCTCGCGTTCCACGTTCATTTCAAGGTGCATGGTTCTCTTCGTATTCATGGCTCGAGTACTCTGTTGGAAGTGATGCAGCGTTCTGTTTCGCTTGTCGACATTTTCCTCCACCAGCGCATAGCACTCAAGACTCAGTTTTCACAACAGTTGGCTACAAGAACTGGAAGAAAGCTACTTACAGCGATGGCGGTTTTATATCACATGTGAAATCTGATATCCACGTTATTGCAATGACATCCTGGGCAGATTATAAAACTATGGCTAAGAAGGGAACATCTGTAGCTCAAATGGTCAGTGAAGCCTACGTGAGACAGGTCGCCGAAAACCGCTTGTACATAAAATGTCTTGGCGAAGTTTTACTCCTGACCGCCATACAGGACATAGCACAGCGTGGACATTGTGAAGAAAAAGGAAGCCACAACAGAGGAAACTTTCTTGAGACACTGCATCTATTAGCTCGATATAATCCTGTAATTGCAGCGAAGTTAACGGATCTGCCAGGAAATGCAAAGTACTACAGTCCACAGCTTCAGAATGAAATGATAGAGACACTAGCAGATATGGTCAGACAGAAAATTATCAAGGAGGTTAAAACTAGCGGTGAATTTGCCATAATGGTTGATGAGACTAAGGATATACGCAAATCGGAGCAGATGTCTCTTGTTGTACGTTATTTCTACAAAGGAGAAATAAAGGAGAGCTTTCTGCAGTTTGAAAGTGCACAAAACCTTGACGCTGCTTCACTTTCTGCAAAGATATTGTCATCATTGGATAGGTTTCAGCTGGACTACAAAGAACACCTCGTTGGCCAGGGCTATGACGGAGCAGCTGTGATGAGCGGAAAGAATTCAGGTGTATCCACACGTATTACTGAGCAAGCCCGATTCGGCTATTATGTACACTGCTATGCCCATAGGCTAAATTTGGTGCTGGTCGATGTTGTGAAGGCTGTTCGAGAAGCATCACAATTCTTCTCACTTCTCGAAAGACTTTATGTATTCTTCTCTGGTTCATACGTTCATCGAAGATGGATTGACATTCAGACAGAGATGTATCCCAACCAGGCCCCACGAGAGTTACAACGACTCAGTGATACAAGATGGGCCTGTCGTTACTATGCATGTCGGAACGTTCAGAACCGTTTGTGCGCTATTATTAATCTACTAACCATACTTCAGGATGATGGCAACAGCGACCGTGCTGTTGATGCTCGTGGTTTAATGGCTCAGATTGACGGCAGCTTTATCCTGCTTCTTGAAATATTCTGCACGATTCTCGGCGAAACCAAGACTCTTTCAGACCAGCTACAAGCAACAAGTCTGGATCTTGCAGCAGCAGTAGATCTAATACAAGTAGTAGCTATTCGACTCACCGAGCTCAGAACTGAGGTTGAATTTGAGAAGTTGTGGAACAGTGTCTCACAACTAACTGCAACATGCAGCATTCAACTTCCAGAAATGAGAAAAAAGCGTCCCAGATTGGTTTCAACGAGGCTTCAAGATACAGTAGTCATGGAGACCACTGGACAGAGAGAAGACATAAGTGGAAAGAGAGATTTCAGAACGCAAGTCTACTATCCAATTCTCGACTCAATCATTGCTGAAATGGATAGAAGGTTTTCAGGATTGAATTGTGGAATAATGACAGGAATACAGTCACTGAGTCCAATGAGCGAATCATTTCTCAAGCCGGACACAATTACTGCTTTTGCAACGGCGTATGAAAGCAACTTAAATGATCTGCAACATGAGCTTTATCAAGCCAGAAGACTTATCGAACGCAAGAAGCAGGCTGGAAGTGAAGTTCCAATATCTCTTTTGCAGTTGGCTAGCTTCTTAGAACCATACAAAGATGCATTTCATGAGCTCTACCGTCTTTCTCAGATCGCTGTAACAATACCTGTTAGCAGTTCTGCTTGTGAGAGAAGTTTTTCTGCACTGAAACGAATAAAGACATATCTTCGAAACAGCATGACAGATTCGAGGCTCAGTAGCTTGGGTATGCTCTCTATTGAATCAGAGAGAGCCAAGGCTCTCAACATGACCACGTTTGTTGACGTTTTTGCTGCTAACCACAAAAACAGTAGAATACATCTATTCTAGGTTTGTGAAATTTGTAGTGCCAATTATTATTTAGACATTTGATCATTAGACAACAACTTCTTTTCGCATTCTGATATTTGTAGCCTCGGTTTAAGACAACTTACACAAATTAAGAAAATATATTTGTAAATTCACTTACTACTATTTACGGATTGTGACTTTTACTTCGTTCTTAAGTTACTGAGTTAAGACACGTTAAGACATGTCAATGATGTGATTGCTGTCATGTCAATGATGTCATGACACTCCTGACTACTTTCAGTATTTGTTCAATTGCTCAATTGCTCAATTATCGTGCGTACGGGTCGCGATGCCGATGCGCGCTTTAATTGCCAACGGTAGGCGTCGGTAGCCACCCCATAATTTTAAGCTGCCACCCCACTGCCCCCCCATGAAAAAATAACTGGCTACGCCACTGGGCGGGGATTTAAGTAAGTAAGTATATTCTTTATTTAACAAACAGCTAACTGCACTTTGGTGTACATGAACGTTATAAGATATCGCCAATGAACCATCTTTGTTATAATAGAGCATACTGATAATCAATTAAGGCTGTAGCCAGGATTTTGTTTCGGGGTGTTTACTATAGTCCTTGAGCAAGTAACCGAGTCAACCGCCTAAGAGGTTTGGAGGAGCGTCGTGAGCTCTCATAGCGGGTCCCGGACGGCCTATACATTACACACGTACTGTAGTACATGTTAGTACTATACGATTTCAGAGCATCAATTTTACAAATGGGCCAATGGTACATGTACTTAACGCAGCTGCTCGTTTGATTGCCAGCCTTCATCGTTTTCCCCATATTTCGACTTTTATGACTGAACACCTTCATTGGCTTCCTATGACTGCTCGGATTCAGTTTAAAATTCTTTTTCTTACTTGTAAAACGTTTTTTTGATCAAGCAGACTCAAGCCCCACGCTACCTCTCTGATCTTATCAGGCGTCCTATCTCAGCTACCTCTGGACGTCCTCTCCGCTCTTTGGGCCATCATGATCTTCTAGTACCTCGGTCTCCGACTGCCACAGCACAGCATCGTGCCTATACCTCTGTTGGTCTTTGGTTTGGAATGACCTTGCTGCTGTAACTCGTGCTGCGATTCTTATCTTAGGGCACTAAAGTATACTGTTTCTGCCCGTTCTATTAAGACTTTTCTTTTTGAGGGGTTCTGTGGAAGAGCCTCTGTTATACTGTGAGAGGCACATTATAAGTCTGTAAATAGAATAGAATAAAAATTTATATAGAATTGTACTGTATAAATGATCTAATCTATTGTAATATGTCACACAGAAATAAGAACTTCAAAACTAATGGCTCAGTCTGTCCAAAATGGATTCTAGGTCAGACACTACATTTGGAAACGTAGCCTGCGTTTTCTTTCTACTGGAAAACTAAATATAGGTTGGGAATCAACCTTAGCTTTAAACTGTCGTCAACGTCTGCACTGTCTACATTCAAATAGAGTCCGATGTCGTAGATTTTGAAGCAGTGGTCATTTCAGTCTGCTTTCAATTTCTTGAATTATAGGGCCTACTTGTTACAGCACTTTCATAATCTTCTTTAATAAACGTCAAGAGACTGAGGTGAAGGCGGGAGGCTATATATATATATATATATATATATATATATATATATATATATATATATATATATATATATATATATATATATATATATAATAGTCATCATATAAGCTTTAACAGCGTTCTCATTATCAGTACTAGTACCTGCATCGAAAGTTTCAAGACTTTCATCACTGACATTACTGACAACTTCGTCATTTTCACTAGACATTATCGGAACCTTTGTGAAAACGGCCGACACTGTGGGACTGATGGAGCTGCTTCCGTTGGTAGTCATCCATGATTGCGTACGCAGCGTGAAAATTTAATTAAACTAATATACTATAATACTGGCCGTGCAGTCTACAAAATACACGCTTAATCGCCCAGATTAATTTAGGAAATAGTTTTAAAACCTCCAATTCTGAATGCGGCAACGACGTCATTTCAGTGACATTCTAAACGTAAACATTTAGCCCAGTCTGTGAATGAATGTCAGCCTGAATAATTATATGCATTCAAGTAAAGTAAGTAAGTAGCACCTATATTACACAAACCCTGTGTGAGAAGCTCCCAGGAAAGCGCTCTATATATACGGCTGCGTCATCTAAAGTTCACATGAGTGCTCTTAGTTCCTACAGCGTGTGTTAGTAAATGCATTATTTCATTTTTACATTATTAGCAATTTCGGGGGTGCTTAAACACCCAAAACACTCCCCTAGATACGGCCTTGCTGATAATGCTGCGTAGCAGCACTTTTCGGCTACACGTACTCAAAGGCGCGATATTATATGTATACAGGCCTAAAGACTACTCAGCAAACATGTCACAGCGGTTTTTTTTATTTAGAATTGTTAAAAAACTTCCAATTTCGCTCACATATTTTCTTATTATGAAAATCTTTCTGTGAAGTACATTTCTAATCCTGATCTTCAGAACTACAGTAAATCCTGCCTCTGCCTCTCTTTTACGGTCGTTTTCATTTACGTAATCTGCAATGATAGTAGGGTCTACTAGTTTTTCAGGTAGCCTACTAGGCCTACTGGCAGTCTACATGCATTCATAGATCGTGATGCATGGTCATTCTGCATTTCGACAGTAGTGTTGAAAGCAGTCCAGAAGACAATGACAACATTCTCAAAATAACTATAAATAGTAATAATACACAAAAACTGCAACATGTACAATAACAAATTATTTCACAAGATGTACACATCACCTGTTTTGAAAAACATTTAAAAAATGTATGAAAAAAAGAAATTCTCAAAATCTTTTCTCATCTATACGTTGTTTAAATAAATCCACCATAACAGAATAAAAAAACTTGATTTTCCAAGGACTTCTGCAAAAGTCAAAACAAGAGACTAGTTGCCAAATCCAGTCTGAAAAATAGCTGTCTTTACTGGAATTACCACGAGTGTTTAGGAGATGCTCTCCATACACAGCAAGTTCTCAATAAAATTAAGCGGTTCTGGTATAAATCACGGCCCATTTTAGTTTAATGTTACAGAAGTTTACATTTCCTAGAACAACGACGTTGCTTCTTTGCAAGACTTGCTTTAGCGGCCATTTCAAAAACGTCTCGCACGCCTTCGCCAGTCATAGCTGAGCACTCAATATAAGCATAGGCCTTAATTGACTGTGCCATTTGTTGACCCTCTTCTGTTCTAACTGGTTTCTGTTTGTCTTTTTCAAGTTCGAGTAGAATTTCATTGTTGTATCGCAAGTCCTTTTTTGTTCCGACGAGGATAACTGGAACGCGCGGACAGAAATGACGTACTTCCAGATACCATTTCTCATTGATGTTGAGAAGACTAACCGGATTGCTGATACTGAAGCAGATCAGGACAACATCTGCATCCGGATAGGACAAAGGCCTAAAAGTGTAACAACAGAATTCAGTTAATCATTTGCAAATATAGGACAATTACTCTGTATCATAATACAAAATAAGTATACATGGGATATTTGTAGTATATGTATATCACAACACAGATATGCACATAGACTACTGTTAAAAACAGTGTCTATCAAAATAGCAACAGTAAAGAGGTGAAGGGCTTAGAACATACGGCCCACAATATCAATGCTTGCAACCCATGACGATCCTCAGAAGATATAAAGTATTTGAAAACTTTGTAGAAAAGAGTTGGCAAGAAATAATTTTTAATAAGAGAAAAAATAGCAAAATCTTTTACAGGAGGAACATTCATAAAGGGATGTTATGTCAAAGCATGCAAAATTTTCTGTTAAGACAGTTTTTGAACTCATGAGTTGGTGTTGCAAAACGGTTGCTAGCGGGTTGCAGGCTTCACATATAATGTGGAAACAATCAATTCAAAACCAGACACAATCATGTCCAATTTTATTTTAATATGAGATTCTTTGATTTCATTTTACAACGTGAAATCACGTTTCTAACAATGCAAAATTTACTCCGATATTGTCAGTAGAACCTGTGATATATAGTTGAAGTGTTAGGCCTATATCATGAGAATACCGAAATAGAGAAAATCGCATTCATTGCATACACTGGAAAGTCCTTGACATTTGTAGTAATAATGAACCTAGAATTGTGAAATTTGATTTTTTAAATATGGTTATAACAACAAATCTAAAAATAGACATTCAGAGCATTCTATACATGTAAAAACAATCATGGCAATAGTAAAAGGCAATAGTAAAAGGTGATCGATTTGCATTAAAAATGGTTGTTTTTATTTTTTCAGGATCTTTTACAATAATGTGATTTTAGCAGATAAAATTCAAAACTTTTTCATCAAAACATTTTTTTTGACAAAGTAATAACTATATAACAAGAATTTGATTCAATCTTAAAGCACATAATTTTGATCCTGCATGTAATTTTTTTGTTCCGCGACAACTCGTCTACAGACTTTTCGTCTACGACACTTCGTCTACAGACACTTCGTGTACAGACACTTCGTCTACCGACATTTCGTCAACAAGACTTAGTGTATCTGTATCCAATACGGCTAATCAACAGAGGCCGCTTTCTTATAGTTTCGCTAAAACGTGCTACATATTCTCAGGAATCCAGCTTCTAATTACTGAAATGATTATTTTATCAATCCAGCTTCTGTTGAATAGAAACTTAGTTTCATGCATGCATCCAGCTTCTATTTACGAAAAAAATTATTTCGATCAATCCAGCTTCTATTTCAACGTAGGAATGTTTTCATCAATTCCACTTCCATTTAAGGAAACGGTTTTTTTCATCAAGCCAGCTTCCATTTTAAAGTGACAATATCAAATAACTTTACTCTCTTCCCCAGTCTCTTCTCTTTGAGTTACTAGCCCTCTCTCCTTCCCAGTTCCGTAGACGTCTTAAGACTTTCTTGTTTCCTGATGCAGGCACTGACGCAGGTCGAGAGCGCTGCTGATTTTTGAGCGGCGCTATATAAATGTTCGATTACAATTACAATTACAATTACAACTTTGTAGATGAAATGTCGGTAGACGAAATGTCTGTATAGACGAAGTGTCGTAGACGAAAAGTCTGTAGACGAATTGTCGTGACACGAATTTTTTAAATTTTCTCAAAATTATATTTTGCGACATGTGCCGGTTTTTGATAGAGCACCTCACAAATGTGTACGGTAATGAATAATTATTGTAAAGAGAAACTTATTGAGAACGAAGGAAATCGTATATGTAACGGTTGTAACCTATAGAACAACTCTTCCTAACGAGTTTCTTTTGCTCTCTGTGGTACCCTTAATGATGTACTTTCCAAATAATAATGTCTGCATATAAGCTGTTTCTCTGACAAAGCTTCTTTGAGGTTTCTTGAGAATTTCGTGATTTACGTGCAGTGAATTATCATATCGTATCTATAGATTTATATAGCGCCTCTCTCAGAATAACTTCAGAGGCGAATTAGTAGTGTACTGATATTGAGAGATATTGGATGCTTACCTCAGCCGATCGTAGTCTTCCTGCCCTGCAGTGTCCCACAATGCGAGCTCAACCAGTCTGCCAGAAACTTGAATGTCAGCAACATACGACTCAAATACGGTTGGCAAGTAGACCTCGGGGAATTTATCTTTGCTGAATACAACCAGCAGACAAGTCTTTCCACATTCACCGTCCCCAACGACTACCAACTTTTTGCGTATCTAAAATATGCAGAACAGCTATGCATAAAATTTCTTAACAGTTGTAAAATCTTACCAGAAAAGTTTTACGGTGGCATAATTTTTTATGTCCTTCAATTTAAATAAAGTCGCCAAAAGCATGGTCCTCAGTTCAAAACCAATGCACATAAAACCAGGACAATAAATATAATGCGTCAGGTCGTTTCACCTATTGCAAATTTCACACGACATAATATTAAATTATACTCTGTAAGGTTAAAGACTGCTATTGATCCATTTTGTTAAAGATCTTTAAGAAAAGGCTGATTGCCATGATGATGATGATGATGATGATGATGATGATGATGATGATGATGATGATGATGATGATGATGATGATGATGATGATGATGATGATGATGATGAAGAAGTTGATGACGATGATGATGATAATGATGATGATGATATAATAATGATAATAATAATTACAACAGTAGTAGTATTATCAGTTGTAGTACTATCGGTAGTAGTAGTAGTAGTAGTAGTAGTAGTAGTAGTAGTAGTAGTAGTAGTAGTAGTAGTAGTAGTAGTAGTAGTAGTAGTAGTAGTAGTAGTAGTAGTAGTAGTAGTAGTAGTAGTAGTAGTAGTAGTAGTAGTAGTAGTAGTAGTAGTAGTAGTAGTAGTAGTAGTAGTAGTAGTAGTAGTATAGTAGTACTAGTAGTTGTGGTAGAAGTAGTAGCCTAGTAGTAGTATTCGGAGCATATTGGCCTACTCACCCATGGCCTCGTACGCTCATCAGAGTGACAATTTTGCTGGTCCTTCTTCGTCGTCATTTGAAATCTAGCTGTTAAAATGTTTCCGAATACTGAAGTCAAATACTCGGTTTGACGTCTTTGAATTAGGTCTAAGACTGCGTGTGTTTATTCGCTTTGCTGTCACACGTCTCAGAGATAATAATAATTGGAGAGAACGCAAGTACTTTATACGAGTTCCATGGTTTGAGCTAAAATTATAAGAAATCCAATTGGACGGTTGCCTGAAAGGCCGCAGTTCTAAAAATAACGCTTGGTACGATTGGCTCAAGTTGGGCTTCACTTGAACTGCGAACTGCATCTTTTATTAGAAATTGACATGATTCATGTTTTTACTAAATATAGAGCATCGGCGAGTATCGCCCGAAAATTAATGGCTTTCTGTTAAAGAAGCAAAGGAGCAGAACCTGATGAAGGTATACGTTTACCAAGCCTGAAAGGTATAGCCGCGGTTATGAAATAGTTAAGGGATATTTTCTCAGCCTTGATCGGCATAATTATGCAATTAAAAGTAAGTAGGCCTAAGTATATTTAAAGGGCAAGGTGCCAATCATCTCCCTCGCCGTCTGATCTTCCTAAAGACGGTGTACGGTCTAAAGATATATTGAATATAATTATATTATAGATTTATAATATATTACATATAATATATTATATTATATAGTATTATATATCTATGGTATGGTCAGTGCTGAGTTCGGTAATATGCGCATAGGCCTATGTGCAGAAGAAATTATGGCACATTTTCTTCTCTGGCGGGATTTAAGTAAGTGAGTATAATCAGTATATCCGTTATTTAACCAACTGCTAACTGCATTTTGGTGTACATGAACGTTTTAAGAAATCGCGAATGAATCATCTTTAAATTTGTTATAATAGATCATCCTGATTATAAAGGTTTTCCGTGCTAAGGTATCTGCTGCTGGGATGAAGCCACGGCCAATGCACTCGGTTGATAATTCTGCACTCTCTCCACTATATAATACAATACAATACACTATACAACTTCATCGGATATCGCCCGTCTTCCAAAGGTGGCGCAACACTCAGAAGTGCACACGCCTCGGCGTCGTAGATGCAGTTATATTGCAGATCAAATGTGTGCGAAGGACTTGCATGCTAGTGATGCTACACAGTCACCGCCCCGGACGAGGATCGAACCCGTACTTACCGTGTTAGAGCCTACATGTCAACCTGGACCACTCTATAAGCAGTCGGCCACCGTGCCATACTATGCAGCTAGTGCACTAGGCCTATCGTCAATGTAATAGTATTGTGCATTCCTTAAAAAGCCTAACGTTTGGCAAGCTCATTCCGGTTGTGCTTTGGGCGTGTAAATAGGCCTATATAGGAACCCTTCACAGAGTTATCATATATATAGTTTCTCGTTTTAAATGTCGATCCTGTGCTCTGTCAAGCGCTTACTTGGAGTCTCTTTACATCATCACAACGTTGCCCATCGTCCGACCATTAATTGGACAATTAAAGTAAAGGTAGGCCTACATGCCTAAAATGTTATATTTTGATTTTTGTAAATAGGGCCTATGAGCCTCCTTCGAACTGGAGAGCGTTGGGCTGTTTGAACGCGTCTTCGCGCATCTGCAAAATTTGTTCATGTCTTGCTTCATATAGGTAGTTTATATTTTATATTTATGTTCATATTTATATTTAGTTTCTATAATATTGCTACTGCTTGTTACAACTAGGCGTCTAGGCCCTATAGGCTACCGTACTCTAACGGTTGCCGCATGCACTTTATGTGTGAAGCTGTTCATTATGTAAGAACACTGTATTATGTCGCTTACTATTGAATAGTATACTCTTTAAAGTTTAAAATGTTAACCTCATAACATTTTGCATAGTGTATTGAATTTAATATTTTTCTTGCGTACTGTGACAAAAATATGGGGCTTGCGCTTCTCTTTTCGACGACTAATGAGTAGGAGCGGCGCTTTTGAAGTAATAGCCGATAAATGGTATTCCTTTCATGCTAATCCCTTTGATGGTAATTCCTTTGATCGGATCACCCTGATTCCTCTGCATGGTCCCTCTGGTCCCTGCATGGTCTCCCTGGTCCTCTGATCTTCCTGTTCCCCAGGTCCCTCTGGTTCCTCTGCTCCCCATGGCCTCTGACCCATTGGCAACCTGCTTCCCCTAGTCCCATTGGTCTTTCTGCAGTAGCCACTTAGAAAACAAGATAGAGTACGTTTATGAGTGAAATCTGTTCATTATGTATGAACACTGCATTATGTACCGGTAGTTCCCTATTGAATACTATACTGTGTTAGGTTAACGTGCGAACATACTGAATAGGCCTATAGTGTATGGAATTTAATATTTTGGTTGAGTAGGCCTACTGTGACAATAATTAGGGCTTCTACTTAAGTCCCTTTAGGTGACTATGAGCAGGAGCCGCACTTTTGAAGTAATAGCCGATAAGTTTCGCTGTATCTCTTTCATGTAAAATTGTAAATCCCTTTGATGGTACTTCCTTTAATCCGGTCTCCTAATCCCTCCTTTTCTTATGGTCCCTCTGGTTCCCTGCTCCATCTGTTCCTTCTGCTCCATCTGTTCACTCTGGTCCGCTGGGTCCCTCTGTTCCCCTTACCCATGTCCCTCTGGTCCGTCCAGGTCCCTCTGGTCCCAGTATTCCCTGGTCTTTCTGGTTCCTCTGTTCCCCTGATCCGCTCTGATCCGCTCTGATCCTCACGTTCCTCTGGAACCCCTTGTCCTCTGGCTCCCTAGTCCTCAGTTGGCTGAATTATTCCTTTCAGCCAAGTTCGACGAGGCTAGGCTATAATTTAAAATTCAATACATGCAACACCCGTTGTTATCGTTGCACTATAAAAAATATGTATAAAGCATGGACGGCAATCATTGAGTATTGCTTAGGCTACCTATACCTACTGTAGTCGCCAATCGCGATACAATATCAACGCAACTTATACAAGGAACTGTGAACATGGTGCCATCTGTCGACTGTGGCTGTGAATCCGTAGGGCGTAGGCCTAAGTGCGACTGCAAGCGTATACATGTACATTGTGCGCGGGCTCCCTACACGGCCTAAAGACTATATACTCAACAAATATGTCTCAGCGGTTTTTTAATTCACAATTGTTAAAAAATTCCAATTTCGTTCACATATTTATCTTAATACGAAAATATTTCTGTGAAGTAAATTTTTAATCTTGATCTTCAGAACTACAGTAAATCCTGCTTCTGCCTCTCTCTTTTACGGTGATTTTCATTTTACATAATATGCAATGATAGTAGGGCCTACTAGTTTTTCAGGTAGCCTAGATACTACTGGCAGTCCACATGCATTCATAGATCGTGATGCATGGTCATTCTACATTTCGACAGTTATAGTGTTGAAAGCAGTCCAGCAGACATTGACAACATTCTCAAAATAACTATGAATATTAATAACACATAAAGGCTGTAATATGTACAATAACAAATTATTTTACAAGATGTACTCATCGCCTTTTTTGAAAAACTGTAAGAAACTTTAAGAAACTGTATGGAAAAAGGAAATTCTGAAATCTGTTCTGATCTGTTTGTTCTTTTAAAATAAATCAACCTTGCCAGAGCAAAAAACTTGATTTTCCAAGCACTCCTGACAAGTCAAAAGAAGGGACTAGTTGCCATGAATAAATCCAGTCTGAAAACATCTTTCCCTATGGAATTCTACTAGTGTTTAGGAGATGCTCTCCATACCAGTAGTGTAGTCCTAAAAAATGAAGTGGGGGAACGCCTGGATATTGAAGTAATCAAAAAGTGCCATCTTGCAAGAATTTTGCATAGTGTGAGAAAAAAAGTGGGGGAACGGCGTTCCCCCACGTTCCCCCACTACACCACTGCTCCATACACACTTACACAGCAAGCTCTGTTTTAAAAAATTAGCGGTTCTGGTATAAATAACGGCCCATTTTAATTTAATGTTACAGAAGTTTACATTTCCTTGAAGAATGACGTTGCTTCTTTACAAGGGTTGCTTTAGCGGCCATTTCAAAAACGTCTCGCACGCCTTCGCCAGTCTTAGCTGAGCACTCAATATAAGCATAGGCCTTAATTGACTGTGCCATTTGTTGGCCCTCTTCTGTTCTGACTGGTTTCTGTTTGTCTTTTTGGAGGTCGAGCAGAATTTCATTGTTGTATCGCAAGTCTTTTTTTGTTCCGACGAGTATAATTGGAACGTTTGGACAGAAATGACTGACTTCCGGATACCATTTTTCACTGATGTTGAGAAGACTAACAGGATTGCTGATACTGAAGCAGACCAGGACAACATCTGCATACGGATAGGACAAAGGTCTAAAAGCGTAACAACAGTTTAATCATCTGCTAAATATAGGACACTTAGTTTCCATCATAATACAAAATAAATACATGGGACATTTGAAGCATATACATCACAACATAGATATGCACATACTGTTAGAAACATGGCTATAAAATACCAATAGTATAGAAGTGAAGGGCTTAGAACATGCGCCCCACAAAATCAATGCTTGCAGCCCATGACAATCTCCAGACGCTATAAAATATGTGAAAATGGAACTTTGATTTTAAAACACGGGTTGGTAAGAGGCAACCAATGTGGAAACAATAAATTCAAGTGTAAAAGACTTACAAAACAGTCAGAGGTTTCTGATGAAATGTGTAAGCAGCAATGAATTTGATTTTGTCTCAGAATATATGCCTAATGCTTATGCTCTGACTGATGCAAAATGCTGCCAGTCATGTTGTAAACGGAAATAACCATACATAAGTACATATACATACAATATATATAGCTTATAATATGTAATATATATGTATAATAGTTTTAGTAAAAAAATAATCTGACTATATTACTCTAACTTTTCTATCGTGTATCGTCGAATAAAAATATTACGCAATGCAACGTGGCCCATGGGCCATATTGCTTAATTTGACACATTGGTTTGTCAGTCGCTTTCAGTACATTCTCGTCTTTAAAGTGTTAAACGCCAATGTAAATCAAAACGTAAAACAGATAAAATCTGTGTAATGAATATATTGCAAAGAGAAACTGTTTGAGAAGCGCTGGGAGTGGCATGCATAACATATAGAACAACTCTTCAAAACGATTTTTTTTTCGCTGGTAACCTTAATGATGTAGTTTCCAAATAATATTGTCTACATATAAGCTGTTTCCATGACAAAGCTTCTGAGAAGTTTCATGAGAATTTTGTGATTTAGGTCAGTCGCTTTAGTAGGCTACACTCTAGTCGTTAATGTGTTAAACTCCAATGTAAATCAATATGCAAAACAGTAAAATATGTGTATTGCATTGGAAAGAGAAACTGCTTGAGATGCGCTGGGACTGGTATGTATGTCTGCATATTATAAACTGTTTCCCTGACAAAGCTTCTGTGTGGTGTTGAGAATTTCGTGAATTATGTGCAGTGATTTAGCAGTGTAATGAGAAATACTTGATGATTACCTCAGCCTATCGTAGTCTTCCTGTCCTACAGTGTCCCACAATGCAAGCTCAACCAGTCTACCAGAAACTTCAATGTCAGCAACATACGACTGAAATACGGTTGGCAAATAGACCTCGGGGAATTCACCTAGGCTAAATACAGACAGCAGACACGTCTTTCCACATTCACCATCCCCAACGATTACCAACTTTTTGCGTATCTAAAATATGCAGAACAACTATGCATAGAATTTCTAAACAGTTGTAAAATCTTACAAGTAATGTAAGTGATCACATCGGTGGCATAATTTTTTTGTCCTTCTATTTAATTTAAATAAGTTGCCAAAAGCATGGTCCTGAGGTCTAAGCCATTGCGCATAAAACTTGGGCAATATTAACCATTCAGGTCGTTTAACCGATTGCAAATTTCACACGACATTCCACAATTTTAATCCATAATAAGAAATTATATTCTGTAAGGCAAAAGACTGTCATGGGTCCTTTGTTAAAGATCTGTAAGAAAAGGCAGATTGTAATGATGATGATGACGATGATAAGTATGATACTGATGATGATTATATAATAATAAGTATAGTAGTAGTAGTAGTAGTAGTAGTAGTAGTAGTAGTAGTAGTAGTAGTAGTAGTAGTAGCAGCAGCAGCAGCAGCAGCAGCAGCAGCAGCAGCAGCAGTGTTGTAGTAGTAGTAGCAGCAGCAGTAGTAGCCTAGTCGTAGTTGTAGGAGCATATTATGGGCCTACTTACCGATGATCTCGTACGATCATCAGAGTTACAATCTTGCTGGTCCTTCTTCATGGTAATTTGAAATCAAGCTGTTAAAATGTTTCCGAAAACTGAAGTCAAAATAATACTCGGTTTGACGTCTTTGAATTAAGACAACGTGTGTTTTTATTCGGTTTAGGTTTATTGTCACAATACACGTCTCAGAGATAACTGCAAGAACGTAGGCTAATAGGTATACTTTATACCAGTGCCATGGTTTGAGCTAAAATTATAAGAAATCCAATTGGACGATTGCCTAAAAGCCCACAGTTCTAAAAATAACGTACGTTATGATTGGCTCGAGTTGGACATCACTTCAACTGTGAACTGCGTCTTTACTTAGAAATTTACATGATTCATGTAGGCCTACGTACGTTTTACAAAATATACAGGATCAGCGAGTAGGCCTATCCTCAGAAAGTTAATGGCTTTCCATTAAAGAAGCAAAAGGAGAAGAAGCTATACGTTTCCCAGTCTGAAAGGTATAGCCACGGGTATGAATTTTTTTCTTAGTCTAGATCGGCATAGGGCCTACGTTATTAAAAGGGGAGGAGCCGGTCATCTCCCTTGCCGTCTGATCTTCCCACAGATGGTGTACGAACAGTGTATTCATTTTATCGCCGAGTTCACTAATAGGCTCTAATGCAACAGAAATTATGAAACATTTCTTTTCTGACGGAAATTTAAGTAAGTAAGTAAGTATATTCTTTATTCATCCAACTGCTAACCTCAGTTTGGTGTAGGCTACATAGCCGTTTTAAGAGATTGTGAATGAATCATCCGTATTAAAATAAATCACCCCGCTTATAAAGGTTTTCCGTGCTAAGGTATCTGCTGCTGGGATGAAGCCCCGGCCACTCGGTTGATAATTCAGCGCGTTCTCCACAACACAGTCCACTGGGCCAATCGTCACAGTAATTGTTTCGTGAATTCCTTAAAAAGCCTACAGCTTAGCATAATTATTTTATGGTTGTCCATTAACCACTAGAGTAGGCCTATACGCAACACTTAATAACCTTCGATAAACCTCCTCTGCTTGTCGATGCAATGTTGTATCGATCCTAGCCTGAACTTTCACTTGTAATGTAAATTAGATAAATAAAATAATGATCTGGCCGCAGGTTCCTCTTGGAATCTAACTGACCAAGCGCGATCGATTTACCGATCGACCAGGCCTTTGCATGGGCGGAGTTTATCAGAGGTTAGGGGGGGCTAAGCCCCCCCCCCATGAACCCAAAGACTTGACCGTGCGTCATTAAGGTATACTGGTATAGTGATAAGGTATAGTTTAAACCACGGAATATCATAACACTTTACATATCTCATGGAATAGCCATGCCATTTTTACCAGTTCCTGTCAGCACATATGAGTCTGGTCCAAGTACACAATGCATAGCAACCACAAGAAGTCAGAGGACTGTTATAGGCCTACATGTAACTGCGTCATCACTTCGAGACTTCTTCATTGAATGTGATCTCTCAGACGACTGCTTTAGTCCACGAAGACCTGGTTCTCATGTATGCAAACAGTGAATCTAAGCGCTTAGAGCTGCATTAGCGTAGTCGACTATTCGCTATTTTTTTGGTGTAAGGCCATTTTGTATGTTTTAAGCAGTAAAATCCTTCCACATCTTCTTAGCCTACCAGAAGGCCAAAATTAGTACCAAGTATGCTCAAAATACATGTGGCGGCTGGGGCTTCGCCCCAGACCCGACTGAGGGGCTCAAATCGCCCACAAACCCCCTCCGTTTTTAAAGGGGCGCTTTGCGGCGGGGGAGGGGAGGGGTGACGGTATGCTTTAGCCCCCCAATGAACTAAAACCAAACTCCGCCCATGGGCCTTTGCTATAGGCGATCGACCAAGGAGATCGAACGATCGCATGAATAGGTGAGTGGATGAATGGATAAACGAACGAGAAAATGCATGAATTCTTTCCACTATTGTATCTCGATCGTACATGTAGGCCTATTCTCTAAGTGGACCATCTTCCTCCTGTTAAAATCTTTGGCACATACTACAGTAAACATTAATAAGTAAGTAAACGTCTCGCTAAGTTGCTGACAGTGTTCACTGCTCATTGCGGAATATGGTTGCGTTGTTGCTGATTTTGTTACTTAAACTTTGTAGCTAATAAAAAACATTTTTTAGTCAAACTTTCTAGCTAATATATTACTAAAAAATATTAGTTAAACTTTTTAGTTAATTACTAAAAAAATTAGTTAAACTTTGTTTCTAACTAAACTATTTTTAGTTAAACTTTGGCCTTAACAAAAAAAATTGTAGTTTAACTAAAAGTTTGCAACTGTTAACTTTTGCCCATCACTGGTGGTATATATACTGGAATACCAAGCACATCAAAGCAGCTTTTGAGAAGGCTAGGCGAAATTGCATCTAGCAGGCACTGTTTGTCAGCAGATGAGAAAACAAGTGACCGATTATCACCTAAAGCTGCGGGGGTAAAGGAGTCAAGAGTAGGCTAGGTGGGGAGAAGGTTATCATAATAATGAAAGGTCATTAGACAGTGGAATACCAGAGAATTTTAGTCTGACGTTAGACGTCATATCTAGCAACTGAAGCAGTTAATGACAGTGGCAGCCAAAACGTAGTTCGGAGGTAGTGGAGAGTGCAGGTGTTTTCAGAAGGAGCATATCCTATTGAGTGCCTTGAAAAGAAACCTTGGATAAGATGATATTGATTTTGATATAGACTACCTACTCGGTATAGTACGTGCGACATAATGATTCCTTTCAGCCAAGTTCGGTGAGGTTAGGCTATAGTTTTAAATTCAA
>JACEVL010000174.1:0-135000 GCA_020284085.1 Aporrectodea caliginosa | reverse complement strand
CTGATACTATAAGTTTGTCAGTTAAAGACTGTTATGGGTCCTTTGTTAAAGATCTTTACGAAAAGTCAGATTGTTTTGATGCAAAGGCCTACTTACCGATTGTCTCATATGTTCGTCGGAGTTACAATTTTGATGGTTATTCGTCATGGTCTTTCGAAATCGAATCAAATTGTTAAAATGTTTCCAAAGTCAAACACTCGGTTTGAGGTGTTTGAATTAAGACCACGTGAGTTTTTATTCGGTTTACCGTCACAATAGGTCTGAGAGATAATTGGAGAGAACGTAGCCCAGTTGTTTTATACAGGTGCCATGGTTTGAGCTAAAAATATAAGAAATCCAATTGGACAGCTGCCTAAAAGCCCGCTGTTCTAAAAATAACGCTGGCTACGATTGGCTCGAGTTGGTCTTCACTTGAACTGTAAACTACGTCTTTTATTAGAAATTGACATGATTCATGTTTTCGAAATATGGCCTATTTACACCAGGGATAAAGTAAGTAAGTAAGTGTGTTCAACTTACGGCCCGTAGACCTTCGAAGCGGCGCTTGACATATGTCTTTTGTATTAGCATTGTACCTGGCACTTTGGGAACCTTTTATCCGACCCGACACACATGTCTGGATTTCTGTAAATAGGCCAACATTGAAACATGTTTCTTATTGATTAAAAATCCGGCCTCTAGTCTAGTCAACTAGTTTACTACTCAGTCAATATGTAATCTACTCACTGAATGAAACAAGACCACATAGTGGATATAGGCTACGGTTCGCTACTTTATAAGCCATCTATCAGAACTTTTCAAATGTGGGGAGATCAATTATCAAAAGGCAACTCTGCGCATTTTCCATGGTTTACTGATTTTTCGAATATCAAGAAGTGCACAGAACAAATAATTTCAGTGACTTGTCCCTGGTATTGTATTGTATTGTATTGTATTGTATCTATCAATTTGTATAGCGCCTCTCGCAGTGCACACCAATCAGAGGCGCTCCCAAGCAGACTTGTTTCGGGATTTGGGTCCAATGTGCATTTCACTCGTTTTGAACTGACTTGAACTGTCTCGGACCTTGTGTCTCGTCTCGGTCCCCACTGTCTCGGTCTTGGTCTCGAACCTCACTGTCTCGGTCTCGTAGTTTGATGTCTCGCATACTAGTCTGCTCCCTGGTATTACACTTCGACAGTTAAGAAAAAATTGTTTCGGGATTTGGGTCCAATGTGCATTTCACTCGTTTTGAACTGTCTTGAACTGTCTCGGACGTTGTGTCTCGTCTCGGTCTCGGACCCCACTGTCTCGGTCTTGGTCTCGAACCTCACTGTCTCGGTCTCGTAGTTTGATGTCTCGCATACTAGTCTGCTCCCTGGTATTACACTTCGACAGTTAAGAAAAAATTGTTTCGGGATTTGGGTCCAATGTGCATTTCACTCGTTTTGAACTGTCTTGAACTGTCTCGGACGTTGTGTATCGTCTCGGTCTCGGACCCCACTGTCTCGGTCTTGGTCTCGGACCTCACTGTCTCGGTCTCGTAGTTTGATGTCTCGCATACTAGTCTGCTCCCTGGTATTACACTTCGACAGTTAAGAAAAAATTGTTTCGGGATTTGGGTCCAATGTGCATTTCACTCGTTTTGAACTGTCTTGAACTGTCTCGGACGTTGTGTCTCGTCTCGGTCTCGGACCCCACTGTCTCGGTCTTGGTCTCGGACCTCACTGTCTCGGTCTCGTAGTTTGATGTCTCGCATACTAGTCTGCTTTAAATGCTGATATATGGACATTTTATATTTCGAACTGGTGGCTACCGTTGCAAATTATGCCGCCATTTCTGATTTCTCATATTAAACGTCATACGGCGCACAGCCTCCTAAATAGAGCATTCGCAAGGCATTTCTGGATTTCGCCGATAAGCCAAAGACGTCATCTAGCAACATTGGTCAGAGCTGCGTATGTTGCAGTGTGACCACTCCTTGGGATTTTTCCCAAGATCTTGGGATTTGGGGTCGACTTGGGATCTGGGGATTTTCTATGGCAATCTTGGGATTTTCTAAGGTCTACAGACTAGTTTTTACCGTACTTTTCAACAGTGGCAGAGAATCAGATTAGAAAACAACTTACTTAGCGGGTCTGTTTGATAGATGTTTATTATTATTGTTAACTTATAAACATTGTAATTTGTTAATTCAATGTTATGCTCCAGTTTTTTCTTAGACAGTTCGTAGCTAGGCATTTATGTCAAAAATAGTGATTGTTAAAACGCATTACATTTTCACAACGTTTTCTTTTTCAACAACTTGGGATTTTTGGTACACTTGTGGCCTATCTTGGGATTTTTCTGGCCAGAGCTTGGGATTTCAACAAATGGAGAGTGGTCGCAGTGGTATGTTGCGTATAAAGAGCGTGCGGATCGCGGTTCGCTTCCCGACGCCTATCATGATCGTCGATATGACGGCGTCGTTAAATAAACGATATTAGCCTAATACAAGGCAAGGTTCGCTTCCCGATGCTGGCTTATTTCAGAAATTTAAATCTTGGGCTAGCACGGTCCTTGCACGGGGACACCAAATGGCGTGGCGTCCATTCAAACGGGCGAGCGGTGGTGAAGGGTTGGGACTCATCCGATCAATTCATTGAAAAATGAAAACTGAACAGGGTCCAGGCTGTAATATTATTCGGTCGCTATAGAAAAAAAGCGAAGGTTTACATTTTAGATTTTCCAGCGGGAACGATATATTGGATAGAGCAGATTCAAATACACGGGCGTACCTGATCGTCCTGATGAGTTCCAGCCAAAGTTTACGCAAATCAAGCGGGAACGATACATTAAGGCAGAGATAACCCGTGCGAAGCCGAGTAGCAACGTTTAGACGGTTTAGTTAGGCCTAAATATAAAAATGGGCGGCATTTTTTACTTTGCCTAGAGCACAAAAAGGCTGTCAAAGGCCGCTTCTGCCTCCCAGAGGAATTTTGTACGGTGGTTCAAGATTGTTTTTCGGATCCCTCGTATAGGTATTAATAACCGCAAAGTCCTCCTGTTTTCGTCTCACACCCATTACAATATACCTGGGATTACAAAGTCTACAGTGCGACATTTGATAAATAACAGTAGCCTATATGCTATTATCGCCCGTTGTCAGTGAATGCCATCGCCTTAATCAAAAGTTCAAGCGAAGGTATGAAGCCCCAAATTAAAGAAATGCCAGGAGAGCCGACTCATGCACTATTAGCCAGCCACTGAAAGGCTTAATATATTTGTCTGCTATTGAATTTCGTTTGACTATAGCAAAACCAATTGTTCTCGCAATGTTTGAAGAATACTCAGGATGACCAAATCCACAAGACAAATCATACAATGTAGATCTTAAAAATTCTTAACCAGCTTGAGTTTGCTGAATGATCGCTCTCGAGAGGGTATACTGCATTGTACCAAAATTGTTAACAGACCCCTCTATACGCAAGCTGGCACAAACATTAAGAAGTGTAGGCCTATAGGAAAGATTGTAATTCTGTTAAGAAGTTCAACAGGTCTAACGGCGTTACTACTATAGGCTACACTTTCCAAATTTGCTCTATGTAGCATGTAGGCCCTACTGAGAGTAAATGTTGTAGTTCTGTTATGGAATCCTGGCCATCAGGACGAGCAGGATATTGCTTTGCTAAAGCTTGAGCTTTGTCTTCCAGATGACTTGCACGTATGGTTGAAAATAAAATTTTTAAAATTAAATTTGTTGTTGCACAGCTTCAAAAACAAGAAACAACGAGCAATCTGTTTTCTGCAATCGAAGACTGGATTTGGTCATAGTCAAAGATGTTGGATAATAGAGTGAGAGAGTTAAAATGGTGAGGAGGAATTATCAAAGGAAATGTAAAGTTGAGTGTCATCAGCGTACAGATGGTATTTAAATTCAGACCGCCTTGACTCAATAATGGTGTACAAATAGAAAAGTATGAGGCCGAGAACATAGCCTTGAGGAACTCCACAGGTAAGTGCATGTAGGCCTACTCAGCCCGATATTCGCTAATTGGTGAAGACAGACTGCGAGCGGGGTGTATCGGGGGGGGCCCGATAGCGCATTGGATAACACACTGGCATAGAGAGCGAGAGGTCCCAAGTTCGAGGCCCGTAGGGCGGACATGCTTTGTAGGCTGCTATTAGCGCCGTGTATGCAGGCTGTCTGTTCTGTTAGTAGTTAAGATTTATGTCTTCTGTCATTTGTGTTCTTGTGAATTGTCTCAATTGCATAATTGTACACTGTATACTATAGTCGGTTGCGGTTTGTCAACCGTATATTGTTTCAATAAACGAAAATATTTTTAAAAGATATGATTGGAACCAGTTTAGGGCAAGACCAAAATACACCATGTGCTCAAGGCGATGGAGCAGTAGGCTAGATGATCGACCGTGTCGAAGGCAGCAGGTAGAATAAGAAGTGCAATTAAGTGCAGTTATACTTTACCAAGTGTCCATAGAGAGGATGTCATTGTGAACAGAGAGAACAATTCGGTTTCGGTGGAGTGGAATTTGTGACAATAATGCTGATTGGAAAGGAAGAAGTAAAGTATAATGAAGACTATTCGACTTTTAGTAACACGTGTACCTTGTGACCTTCAAGAGGTTTAGAAATAAAAGTTAAGTTCAGCCGATAGGATTAGTTTCACTTGGTGTCAGCGTCCAATGATGGTTTAATCTTCAGTGGATGGGCCGTCCATAAATGACGTAACGCAATTTTGGCCGATTTTGAACCCCCCTCCCCCTCGTCACACTTCGTCACAAAAAGTAACACCCCTTGAAAAATGACGTCACAAAGCTCTGACCCCTCCCTAAACCAAGGCGAAGCAAAATGCTCTTTCGTGGAACAAATAGGGAGAGCATGCATATTTTAAAATCTAACTGCGACCAAATATTGAAATAATTTGAAAATTATTAATAATGGTGCCCGTATACATTAAAATAATAAAAAAATGATGAAAATTTAATACTCACAATTAGTTATGTTATTTTTAAATTAAATTGTTGTTAATTGTTAAATTTAATTACATAGACCTGGTGTGACGTCACACCTCTCAGACCCCCCCCACCCCATGTCACACATCGTCACAAATTTCCGACCCCCTAGGTGCGTGACGTCATTTATGGCCCCATAGCATAGGAGAAACATTAAGCTTATAGGAAGAATCCACCAACAAGCGACCGATTATTTAATGCCAATTGATGGTGATTATAATATAGGGCCTATACCGAGCACATCAAAGCAGCTTTTGAGAAGGCTAGTTGGAATCGCATCTATATATATATATAGCAGGCACTGTTTGTCAGGACATGAGAAAACAAGTGACCGAATTTGACCTAAAGCTGCGGGAATGGAGGAATTGAGATCGAGTATGACTGTATGGGAGGATATTATTCGGAAATGAAAGGTTATTAGGGCCTATAGATAGGCCTACTGGAATACGGCAACAGAGAATTTTAGTCTGATGTTAGGCCTATGCCGCCTATCTTGAAACAGGAGAAGTTAAATTAGTTAATGACAGTATCAGGCTATCAGCCGAAGCGTATTTCGAAGAGGTAGGACTATAGGCCTAGACAGTGGATAATGCAGATGGTCTTTTTAAATTCCGATTGAGTAGCTTAATGCCTTCCAGAGGAACCCTTGATAAAATGTTTATTTTTGATAGAGATTACTGCAGTGTAGTGTTTCTCAATTATTCCTTTCAGACAAGTTCAACGAGGCTATAGGCCTATAGGCCTAATTTAAAATTCAATAAACGCAACATCCGGGTGAGTCGGGTTTAATCGTTGCGCTAGAAAAGTATGCATAAAAGTAAAACAAGGATCGCTGACGCTACCTATACCTACTGTAGTCGCGATACACTACAACGTACGTAACTTAAACCAGTACGTTACTGTGAACATGGTGCCATCTGTGAATGCGTTAGTTCGTCTGTGTGTGTAATACGTTTATTTAACGACGCCGTCATATCGACGATGATTGGCGTCATTAGAAAGATCATATGTACACTTATGCAGAGTACATCAATGGTCGTATTCGACTGTTCTAACAGTTTTGTGTCTAAGTCTTTTAGTAGTTAGATGCTACTAAATATGCCTAAGATATTAGTAATAGTAATAATAATATTTACATGAGTCCATGTTTGCAGCATTTTGCTTTGCAATTGTTCACGTCTTTCTGCTATATGCAGTGTTTAGATCTATGTCTATAATAATAATAATAATAATAATAATAATAGGAATAATAATAACAATAATAATAGTAGTAATAATGATAATGATAAAAATATTAGTAATAATAATATTAACAATAATCAGAAGAATTATAGTAGTGATAATAATAATACTAATATTAATAATAATAATAATAATAGTGATAATAATAATAATGATAATAAGTATACTAATAGTTATAAAGATAATAGTAGTAATAATCATAATAATAATGATAATAATAGTGTATATATACATTAGTGTCTCTAGTAGTTAGCAGCGTTCTGCCTTATTGTTCTTGATTTATTTATTTATTTATAATAAAGTTCATAATAAAATGCAATTTTATCTTCTTCTTGGTCTTCTTCTTTAATTTCTTCTTTGTCTTCTTCTTTGTCTTCTTTCCGGAGGGGTCAGGGGCCGCCTTCAGATCTTCCGACCGGAAACCTCCAGCCACTTGTAGATGGTGTCTAAGCAGCTGGATTGACTGAGCACGGTGTACAGGTCGAAAGGCCAGTTTTTCCGTGCGCACTCTCGGAGGAGCTGGTCTTGGAGACCAGCCTGAGATGGACACTCCAAGAGGAAATGGCGCACGGTTTCCTGGGCGTCACCGCACTCGTCACAGTTTCCGGTCTCGTGGCGACCCCACAGCTTCAACTGCGCGTTGAGGCAGCTGTGCCCCATCCGGAGTCTGGTGATGGCGACCTCCTTCCTCCGGTTTGGGTCGGTGTATTTGCGGACCAGGCTGACGTTTGGCTCGTCTGTAGCCTAGGCTTCATAAATATCATTATGTTAGGCCTACATTTGTGCGCGGACTGCTGAGTAGGCCTACTGAGTCTGCTGACTCGTCTAATTATCTGTGCATTTGCTCGTTGACGTAGTTTCTATTCTTAGAAACATTCAGGCTATAGCCTACACTATTTGGACTAGCGTAGGTAGAGCCGTAGAAGAGCTCAGCAGGGTAAGCCTACATTGCAAGTAGGCCTACGCCTACTCTAAGGCGCGATATTAGGCTAAATGTAGGCATACAGATTACTCAGCAACTAATTTCGCTGCATTTTATTTAAATATATTGTTCAAAATGTCCAATTTCGTTCACATAATTTTCTTATTATGAAAATCTGTGAAGTAACTTATTAAACCTGATCTTCAGAACTACAGTAAATGTTGTCTCTATTTACAGTGATTTTCATGTTACATGCTCTGCAATGCTAATTCTAGTTTCGCAGGTAGGCTACTACTGCCAGTCTACCTTCATTCATAGATCTTGATGCTTGGTCGTTCTACATTTCTACTGTAGTCTTGAAAACAGTACAGAAGACACTCACAACATTTCAAAATAAATATTATTACATCATGTATTAATAATACATCAAGGCTGCAATATGTACAATAACAAATTATTTTACAAGATGTACACAGTACACCTTTTTTGCAAATTTTAAGAAAATGTATGGAAAAAAGAAATTCTGAAAAGTTTTTCTCATCTTTTTGTTGTTTTAAAATAAATCCACCATGACAAAGCAAATAACTTGATTTTCCATGGACTTCTGACAAGTCAAAACACGGGACTAGTTGCCATGAGGAAATCCAGTCTGAAAATAGCTTTCCTTATGGAATTACCACAAAAATTAAGTGCCTCCATACACAGCAAGTTCTTAATAAAATTTAGCAGTTCTTGTATAAATCAGTAATCACGGTCCATTTTAATTTAATGTTACAGAAGTTTACATTTCCTAGAAGAATGATGGTGCTTCTTTGCAAGGCTTGCTTTAGCGGCCATTTCAAAAACGTCTCGCACACCTTCGCCAGTTTTAGCTGAGCATTCAGTATAAGCATAGGCCTTAATTGACTGTGCGATTTGTTGACCCTCTTCTGTTCTGACTGTTTTCTGTTTGTCTTTTTCGAGTTCGAGCAGAATTTCATTGTTGTACCGCAAGTCCTTTTTTGTTCCGACGAGGATAACGGGAACGTTTGGACAGAAATGACGGACTTCCGGATGCCATTTCTCACTGATGTTGAGTAGACTAACGGGATTGCTGATACTGAAGCAGATCAGGACAACGTCAGCATCTGGATAAGACAAAGGTCTAAAAGCGTAACAACAGAATTCATATAATCATCTGCAAATACAGGACACTTACTCTCCATCATAATACAAAATAAATAACCTCCATGGGTCATTTGTAGTAAATATATCACAACACAGTAAAGAAGTGAAGGGCTTAGAACATGTGCCCCACAATATCAATGCTTACAACCCTTGACAATCTTCAGAAGCTATAACTTTTGTATCATGTACCTTCGAATGGATGGGATGCTTAATTTGGCTCTTGGGGTGATTTGACTTTTAACACTAGCAAAGAGCCGCATTGGTTTGTCAGTCGCTTGTAGTACACTAACGTTGTTAAAATGTTAAACCCTAATGTAAATCAATACGTAAGACAGATAAAATACGTGTAATGAATTGTAAAGAGAAACTGACAGAGCTTCTGTGAGGTTTCTTGAGAATTTCGTGATTTACGTGCATGAATTAGCAGTGTAATGAGAGATATTGGATGCTTACCTCAGCCTATCGTAGTCTTCCTGTCCTGCAGTGTCCCACAATGCCAGCTCAACCAGTCTGCCAGAAACTTCAATGTCAGCAACATACGTCTCAAATACAGTTGGCACATGGACCTCGGGGAATTCATCTTTGCTGAATACAACCAGCAGACACGTCTTTCCACATTCACCGTCCCCAACGATTACCAACTTTTTGCGTATCTAAAAATAGGCAGAACAGCTATGTTTAAAATGTCTAAACAGTAAAGTATTATGGTGGCATAATTTTTTATGTCCTTCTATTGAAATAAGTTGCCAAAGGCATGGTCCTGAATTCAAAACCACTGCCCACAAAACCTGGAGAATATTAGCCCGTTAGGTCGTTTTACCGATTGCTAATTTCACACGACATGCCACAATTTTAAACCTTAATAGGCAATTATAATCTGTAAGGTTAAAGACTTTTATGGGTCCTTTGAGAAAAGGCAGATTATAATGATGATGATGTGGCTGATGATGATTATATAATACTAATACTAATAATGGTGGTGGTAGTAGTAGTAGTAGTAGTAGTAGTAGCAGCAGCAGCAGTAGTAGTAGTAATATAGTAGTTGGCTTTTAGCTAGGGGTCTAGGCCTATACTTACCGATGGTCTCGTACGCTCGTCAGAGTAACAATTTTGCTGGTCCTTCTTCATGGTCTTTCGATATCAACTTATCAAGTTGTTATAATGTTTCCGAATTCAAATACTCGGTTTGACGTCTTTGAATAATTAAGACTACGTGCGTATTTATTCGGTTTACTGTCACAGTACACGTCTCACAGATAATTGGAGCGAACGTAGATACCAGATGTATTTATACAAGTCCCATGGTTTGAGCTAAAAATATAAGAAATCCAATTGGACGGCTGCGTAAAAGCCCGTAGTTCTAAAAATAACGTTGGCTATGATTGGCTCGTGTTGGTCTTTACTTGAACTGTGAACTACGTCTTTTATTAGAAATTGACATGATTCATGTGTTACAAAATATACAGGATCGGCGCGTAACGCCCGAAAGTTAGGCTATACTAATGGCTTTCCACTAAAGAAGCAAAGGAAGAAGCTAGGTTTACGCAGCCTGAAAGGTACAGTCACGGGTTTTATGAATTAGTTAAGGGAGCTTTTCTTTTCGATCGGGATACGTAATTAAAATGACAATTAAGGTGCCAGTCAATATACGTCGCTGGTTTAAAGACACTGGGTGATAACTGTTACAGAGATCATATTAGCGTCGCCCTTCTCCTTCACCCGGTCTTGGGACTGGCACTCTCAGAGTACGAACAGTGTTACAGTGGCGAAGTCTGGTCTTCCCATAGACGGTGCGTAGGCCTACTCCAATGGCTGCTTAGGCTACGTATTTCCCAGCTGCTGCAGCGTAGGCCTATTGTAGGCCTATCAAAGATTTCGGCATGGATCTGGCGTTGCCAGTTAGGGGGGTGTAGGACATTGTCCCCCCTGGACATTGTCCCCCCGGACATTGCCATTAGTGCTAAACTTCTTCCATTGAACTAGGCTGATTATAATATACATACTCCCTCGAATATGGGTGTCATTATTCGGGACCCCTAAAGCGCAAGTTTACCCAAAAACGGCAACTAAGGTTTATCAATGACATGCAGACTATAGGCTATTTTACACAGAGGGGGGACAATGTCCAGGGGGGATAATGTCCTACGCAAAATCGGGGGGACAATGTCCAGGGGGGACAATGTCCGGGGGGACAATGTCCAGGGGGGACAATGTCCAGGGGGGACAATGTCCAGGGGGGACAATGTCCGTTCCCCAGTTAGGGAATGGTAGGCCTACTAGGCCTATAGCTGTATTATGACTATTGAATACTACTGTTTTAAGTTAACGTCAGAACGTTTTTTATAGTGTAGAGAATATAATATTTTGCTTCAGTAGGCCTACGATCAAAAATGTGATATCGGTTATCATTCCTAGGTCCAGTAGGCTAAGTAGGCCTACTAATCACTCGCGGACCTGTACCACGTGGCAGGTGCATATTATGTCCAAATCTCAATACGTGAAGCAGTTCATGTATGTTATATGATGTATGTATTATGTATGTATGCATGTATGTATGAGCACTTAATTGTTATAGCGCCCCTTCAAGATTTCTACTCGACTAGAGCGCGGACACTGAATCGGAGTTTCACGCCGAAACGCATGAGCAATTGCGAGTGAAGGACTTGCCCAGGGTGCCTACGCGGCGGCTTGAGGTGGATTCGAACCTGCAACCCTCCTGCTGCAAGACACCGAACATACCCCTACACCACCGCCCCAATGTTATAGTAAAACTGAAAACTAGAAGTTGGATGAGCGATGAACACCTGGTATTAATACTAAATTATTGCAGCAACATTTAAAGTTGAATGAGCATATTTATAGCAGAAGACTAGAAGTTGGATGAGAGGTGAAACATTGGTATGGATGTTAAATTATTACAGTAAAACTAGAAGTTGGATGAGAGATGAAAATATTTATGGTAGAAGTAGAAGTTGGATTGGGGATTGATATATGTTATTGTAGAAGTAGAAGTTGGATGAGCGATATTTGATAGAAGTAGAAGTTGGATTGGGGATTGATATATGTTATTGTAGAAGTAGAAGTTGGATGAGCGATGAAAAGTGCTAACATATATATTTGAAATAATTTTATGACACTGTACAATTTGGGATTTGGGTAAAACTATAGGGATACTGTATAAATTAGGAAAAATATTAGATATTAAATCAATTTTGAAATTATTATATTCGAGTTTAATTTTGCCATATCTCCAGTACTGTACAATGATATGGACTAGTGGCTACCCTTCTAAGCTGAAAAAACTCTTCAGAAGCAAGCAATTAGGGGCATTAATGGTGTTGGCAGATTCCATCAATCTACTGATTTATTTAAACAGGACAGGTTACTTAAACTTCCTGACATTTGTCATATGCAATTAATTACTTTTATGTTTCGGCATCGTCATGGAATGCTTCCCAAACGTTTTGATACGTATTTTAAAACTATAGGGAAGAAATACATCAGTACGAAACTCACACTAAGACTGATTATCAGTCTCCCATCTGCAGGTCTAATACCCGCCTATATTCAGCAATGGTATACACAATTGGTCCAAAACTCTGGAGTTCATTTAATACTCCAAAAGTTTAAGATTATGGACTCCCTAGTCAGTAGTCACATTTAAAATAAGCTATAAACAGTTTTTGATATCTGGCTACTAACCAGTTTAGTCTTTTGTTTGTTCCGTTTTGTTTTATTTTCTTTCGTTTCATTCTATTTATTTTAATTTATGTTTGAAGCACCAGATTTGAATGGTGCACTCTGAAACTGGAAATTGGTGACTAATCACTCGATACATGTCATAGTTGGAATAACTCACGACTTGGTTAATTCATGGCTATGCTTGAACTACATTGTAAGGTGGACTCGATAAGCTCCCCTTCCAGAATGACTCTTATGGTTAAGCTAACAATCTGTGTATTCCATTATGTGACTAACTGTACCGTTGTGTTAAATAAATAAATTGAAATTGAACTTTGTGGATGGTTTAATTTTTATTAGCTGAAAACAACCCCCTACAACCCTCAATTACTTTAAAGATAGAAGGTGAAAATCTAAGTTTAAATCTACAAACTGGTCTACAGATCTATTCTTTAAAGACATTTTATATAGAGAAACAGAACAATAGAATATGAATTTTAAAATACCTGGTGTCTTCTGAGCTTTGCTTGGTTGAATTTGGCTTTGCCTCAGTATTGTCCATAGTAAAGCCAAGATTCTGGATTTTTTTAATTAGCTGAAAACAACACCTTTCAACCCTCAAATACTTTAAAGGTAGGAGGTGAAAAGCTACATTTAAATCTGCAAACTGGTCTTCAGATCTGTTCTGTAAACAAATTTATAATAGAGAAATAGAACAATAGAATATGAATTTTAAAATACCTGATTGTCTTCTTTTCTGAGCTTTGCTTGGTTGAATTTTGCTTTGCTTCACTGTTGTCCATAGTAAAGTTATGACTTTTTAATTTTATTAGCTGAAACAACCCTTTCAACCCTCAAATACTTTAAAGATAAGAGGTGAAAAGCCAAGTTTAAATCTACAAACTGGTCATCAGATCTATTCTTTAAAACAATTTATATAGAGAAACAGAGCAATAGAATATGAATTTTAAAGTACCTGATTGGCTTCCTTTCTGAGCTTTGCTTGGTTGAATTTGGCGTTGCTTCAATGTTGTCCATAGTAAAGTTATGACTTTTTAATTTTATTAGCTGAAACAACCCCTTTCAACCCTCAAATACTTTAAAGATAAGAGGTGAAAAGCCAAGTTTAAATCTACAAACCGGTAATCAGATCGATTCTTTAAAACAATTTATACAGAGAAACAGAACAATAGAATATGAATTTTAAAATATCTGGTGTCTTCTGAGCCTTGATTGGTTGAATTTGGCTTTGCTTCAGTGTTGTCCATAGGAAAGCTGAGTTTCTTGATTTAAAAATTTTTTTATTAGCTGAAACAACCGCTTTCAACCCTCAAATACTTTAAAGACAGGATGTGAAAAGCTAAGTTTAAATCTACAAACTGGTCTTCAGATCTATTCTGTGAACAAATTTACATAGAGAAATCGAACAACAGAATATGAATTTTAAAATACCTGGTGTCTTCTTTTCAGAGCTTTGATTGGTTGAATTTGGCTTTGCTTCAATGTTGTCCATAGTAAATTTGACTTTCTGGATTTTTAATTTTTATTAGCTGAAAACAACTCCCTTCAGCTCTCGATTTCTTTAAAGATAGGACGTTAAAAAGCTAAGTTTAAATCTACAAACTGGCCTTCACATCTATTCTTTAAAAAAATATATATAGAGAAACAGAAGAATAGAATATGAGTTTAAAAATACCTGGTGTCTTCTTTTCTGAGCTTTGCTTTGTTGAAGCTGGCTTTGCTTCAATGTTGTCCATAGTAAAGTTGACTCTGGATTTTAATATTTCATTGCTGAAAAGAACCACTGCAGCCCTCAATTTCCATAAAGATAGAAAGAGGTGATAAAGCCAAGTTGAAATCTACAAGCTAGTCTTGAGTTCTGGTTTCAAAAGCTGTCTTAGTAAATTTTTACGAGAGAAGAATCTGCATTTAAAATACCTGGTCTACCATTATGAGCTTTACTTGAATGCGGAGTTTTTGTTTTTTTCTTTAAAGTTGGTGTTGCTTTTGCATATGCTTTACTGTAATTTTATTTCTACTTTACAGTTAGCTTTCTTGATGTTTTAAATTTTAAACAGCTGAAGAGCTTTCAACACCTAAAGTAGTTTTAATAGAAATGCTAAGAATCTGAATTTGAAAAGAACTGTCTTCAGTTCTTGGATTTACCTTATTGTTCGCTATGCTTTGATCGTGCTTATACTGTAAAGGTGACTTTCTGGATATTTTCTAAATGTTTTGTATCAAGTGAAACTCTCTGTCTAGTGTACACTATAATACAAGCTGAACATAAAGTGTCTTAATGACGTAAATCATAAAAATCTGAATTTGGAAATACCTGGTGCCTTCTGTCATGATCTTTACTTGAAAGCTGACTTTCTGCATGTGATCGTTGCTTTGCTTTAAAGTTGCCTGTACTGCAATAGCTTTCACTTTGGCTTTAAAGTTGACTTTCTGAATATTTTGTACAAGCTTATCAGCTGAAGAAAGACAATCCTGCCTGGCATTAAAAGGGTTGTGTCATTGAATATACTGGGCGTTGAGATTACCGAAAAGTTCGGTTTTCCCCGTATGTTCAAAGACTTTGAATTCGGGTCAAGCAATCTCTCCATACCTATCGTATTTTGTTTTTTGCACCCCTGGTATTTATGTAGGCCTAAGGATGCAAAAATAAGACCTGGTCGAAATAGAAACCAAAGCGCTAAGAATGTCATCATTTTCTCACGCGCCCTGTCAGCTTTTTACTTCGAATATTTTGATAAGAAACATTATTAATACCTTCTAAAATCGATAATCTTGTCGATCTTCTTGTTTCTGCACATCAGGCGGGTAATTTATGTCAAAATACACCGAAAAGAAATCTAAAATCGACTTTTCGAATGAATATTTCACAAGAAATCTTCTAATAAACGAACGCTACTATGACAACGGATTATACGTCATCCGTGCCGCTTGTTTTACAAGATGACGTCATCAATTGATACAATCATCCAATCACAGACCCTATTTTGATCACATGCATCTTGTGTCCAATAATGTTCTGGTATTTCCGTATTAGGTCCATTCATGATGATGTTGCGCCAGAGTTTTAGGTTTTAGCGTTGTTAATTATTTCTACTATGTGGGCGTGTAAATGGAAGCTGGATTGTTAAAAATAATTTTTTTGCCTGAATGGAAGTTGGATTGATGAAAATAGTTATTTGCTTAAATGGAAGTTAGATTGATGAAAAATGTGTAGTTTAGCGTCGTAAATGACTCGCCATTGCGTGGGTTTTTCGCATTCGAAGTTACAAAGACCATACAACAATTGCCAAGAGAGTTGAAGAGACGACATTTTTTGGCATTTATAATTTTGAAATTTGTGAAAAAACAAAAAACCAAAATTTTCTATTTTTTTTAAACCAAAAAACCCAAGCCTATATCAGCCCGGGTCGAATACAAGTTGGACTGACGAAAAGAATTGTTGCTAAATAGAATTTTGATTGGTGAAAATAGGTTTAGCTTAAATAGAATTTTGATTGATGAAAAGAATCTTGCATAAATAGAAGCTGGATTCATTAAGTTAATCATGAAAGTCATTCAAACAATAAAATACACGTCTACCTTCACTATCAATAGAATTCGCTAAAATGCACTTTTACCGATTATTGGCACTGTATAATTATGTAGGGGGGGCGTGGCGCATTGGATAACATCTGGCCACGAATTCGCCACTGGACCAACTATAGTTTTTAATTCTTTAATCGGTAGATGGCGGTAGCAAGCATGACGTCATCATGTGGCGTCGTATCAAAAAATATATGTTTCCATGCGCTACATATGCTACTGAACGTCGTAGGGTGTGCTATAAAAGTTCAAGTTTCTGTATTGGAGCTAAATTAATTGTCTTTTTAAATTAATTGATGGAATGGGTCGGACTTGCATCGTCGACTCTAAGATTCAACAGTATATCGAATCCATCGCCGATACTAATGGATGGAATATCGGTCTCATCATTGGCCAGGCATGGCTTTGCTCAAGATTTCGTAGTCATAATTTCTGGATTTAAACTGCGCTCATCTATCTAAGTCACGAGAACCCCGCTATTCACAGTTACTCAGTAAAAATAAAACCAGTAGGAATGAAGGGACATGATAAGTTCTAGGTCAAGATCCACGAGCCAGGCAGGGAGACAGATTGTGGTGATAGGGAAGATGATGAATCAAGATAGGATTTGTTTACAAGGATGTGTCTTCAGTTTTGACAAAACCAGCACAGAGATAGCAAAAAGTGCAGTCTGATGAGTTCGTAGGATGGATCAAATAATGCTAATTTTTGTACAGCTGGGTGGAACAGTGCTAACGTTTTTTACAGCGGGATGGAACAGTCGGGTTATGAAGCAATTTCCACATTTTAGGGATGAGGTGACAGAAGGGTGGAGAAGCGTTGGCATTATGTTAGTTTAGTGGACCGCAAATTTTGGCTAATATGCAGACATATACACGGGCTACACATACCAAGAGGGCAGTGTTGGTTATGACGTTGTGAGGGTTGGTTAGGGTCAGCTCAAGTGTCATGAGGGTCGGTTAGGGTCAGGGTTAGGATTAGTGTTGTCATTAGAAGACGTATTTTTCATTGCGTATCTCCTCGTATGGGTTGGGTCGTTTTCCGCTCTGTGTCAGCCTTTGCAATCATCATGGTCACGCGTCTAACATGGATAACACTCTGCAGTGTGGCGTATGAGGAAGAATTTTTTATAATGACGGCACTAACCATAACCCTGACCCTAACCGACCCTCACGACGCTTTGCAAACATAATATTGAATTTCGAACAGATTCATGATGATCGATGACAAGGTTTACCATCGGAAAGAACGGTTGATCCCTCACGACGCTTAACTCAATCCTTGTCCTGGGATTGAAGGAAATTTTGAGTGTTCAATGCTGAAATGACAAAAGCAGCAGTTCAGTAATAGGGCAGCATATCCTTGTGAGTTTAAGCTTTCAGTGTTGTAACCTGTTACAATAATTAGAATATGATGACTATGATTATGATTAATGTGGAAAATGCTCAGTTAATTGGTAACAACGGTTCTGCTTTTAAACCTTGTGCCTTGCGTGTCAGATCATCGGTTGATAAATTCATTTTCGTCCACGCTTTACAAGCATTTGACCACCGTGTGTTTATTTTTGTTTTATATTTTAGCTGAGTGTGCAGAAAGACTATGTTATTCATCTTGCAACATCAAAAGGAATCTTTGAAAATGATTCTGAGCCAACCCTTTCAAAACCAGAATCACTGGAAGCAGTGAATGACCTAACGATTGCAAACCATGCTAGACAGGTAACGCTGCATGTGAAGCACATCAACTGTGAAGCTTGCCTGTCCTTGGTCCTTTAGGTCATCATGTTCCATTTATCATTATCATAATTTCAATGAAAGGAAAATAGAATCTGGGTGGCTTGTAATTGTTTTTGCTTATGTGTGGTTCCTTTATTATGTATGTATGGGCACTTGTTATAGCACCCCTTCAAGATTTCTACTCAGAGGCGCTCCCGACTAAAGTGCGGACACTGAATCGGAGTTTCACGCCGAAGCGCATGAGCAATTGTGAGTGAAGGACTTGCCCAGGGTCCCTACGCGGGACCTATGTGTTGATTTGATTGCATTAGGTACATACGATATTCCAGTGTATACTGCACATCCTTTGCTAGCCTTTACCAAATCTCTTGCATTGGGATTCATACACCGACCACTCTTTTTAACCCATACTGTGAATTTAAAGGTCCATGTTATTGAGTGTTTATTGTATGTATATGTATATAAAGTAAGTAAGTAAGTGTGTTCTTTATTAAACGCTGGCAAACGCACGGCGCTGTACATACAAAGTTATACAAAGTTATCAAATAGTAGCGAAAAAGTTAGTAAATAGTAAACTAAAAAAACACTATAATATTATGGCTTAGCTGTACAACATCCTAGCCAGGAAACTACGCCTGGTGAGGGAATCAAATCTAGAAAGAACACGGTTATGTGAGCGTGGGTGCAAATCGTGACCAGTATATAGGACAGGGGGTAGTAGGTAATGAAGAATATGTCCGGGATTATTTAAGATATTTCTAAAAAGGTCATGGTCGGCTTTTTTACAGAGTTCCTCGAAAGTGGGGAAAGATTTTGGTAGGAAGCCAAAGCGTACCAGCTTGCGGACCACCAGTGTTATTTTACTTCACAAAATAATTTCTATTTCAGTTTCAGTTCAGTTCGGCTGGGAGTAATTTCAGTTTCAGTTCAGTTTCAGTTCTCAAATAATTTCAGTTCAACTTCAACTTCGAGTTCTTAAATAATTTCAGTTCAAGTTACAGTTCTCAAATAATTTTAGTTCAAGTTACAGTTACAGTTCTTAAATAATCTTACTTCGAGTTCAATCAACGTAGTTACTTGAAGTTGAAGGTCTATCAACGTAGTTACACTAGTACAGGGTACTAACTAAAGCGTGCTAAGTGTATGATCAAATTGCTCGAGTTCTTCCCTGCCAACAATACGCCACACTCATTTCCCGTTTTCTCATCGATCACAACGCACTTCGATTTCCCAGACTCTTCACAATACTCAAAATATTCCCAAACTGGACTCTCCCTTTTCCTACCGGACAACAAACGAGCTAAACTTGACGACATTCTCGAAAAGAACCGCTGAACGACAATACTGTGAACGATAATACCGTGATATCAGTACTTTATTACGCCCGAAGGCAGAAACAAAACATACATGCACAAATCTGAACAAACAAACTCAAACGCACAGACTGCGAAAATGTTCGTAAAGATCATTTATGCAACTAAAGTTACCGTTCAAGATGCCGACGAGTTCAGAGTCACAATGAAAGTGCTCAACAACGTAACACCAGAAAATATCCTGGAGAAAATTAGATGTCGAATGAACTAGTCGCCTATAGAACATCATGCGACGTTTCTTAATAATGTGATGTAAGTCTAGTCTACCAAGGCCACAAATGAAGCCCTTAACAGATTCCCATTTATTAAAACCAAATAACTTTCTATAAACAGAGTTCCAACAAGCATTCAGTTCATCTTCCTGTCTCACTGTGTATTTAACTACGGCTGAGGCGTAAGTTAATATAGCGAGAAATCTCGCGAGATTAACGACTTTCTATTAATTTCTTAACATAGTCCAACGAAAGACTGGTTCACCGCTAATTTAAGTCAGTAAGTAAATTACTTCATTTCTATAACATAGTCCAACGAAAGACTGGTTCACCGCTAATTTAAGTCAGTAAGTAAATTACTTCATTTCTATTTTTAGTCATAAATGTGTATAATTTCCGTTCGGATTTTAATTATCGTTACAGTTTTTATTCAGTTCGGCATCATTTATTTCCGTTTCCGTTCAGTTTTCGTTCTTAGAATATTTTCAGTTATCGTTATACTTATCGTTAACGGAATGGATTATTTTCAGTTCGACTTATCGTTTCCGTTAACGAATATAACACTGCGGACCACAGAACTTAGAGAGTCACGTTCCTGTTTGCTAGCAAAGCCCCACCACACTTGGGAACAATAAAGCATTCGGTTGACAGTGGTGGACCGGACCACATCATATAACCTGACTCCCAAGAGCCCATGCGAGATTAAAATACGATGGGCGTGGAGAGATTGCTTGGCCCGTACACAAATCTTTTGGATATGGGAGGAAAAACCGAGCTTTGCGGAAATCTCGATACCCAATATATTCAGGGATGTGACCCTTTTTATGCCACGTATAATTGGAGGACCTTGTTCAAGATTCACATTTGGTCTGGTCAAGATAATTTCGTTAGATTTAGAATGGTTTAGGTGGAGATTACATTTGCGAGCCCAGGCACTAATGTGATCTAATTCTGCATCCGTGGTGGAAATATTTGAAGCCAAGATCAAAAGATAGCAATCATCAGCATACTTGAAGATATAATTGAAGCTGTGGAGAGGTTTAAGACCAGAGATGGCCACTAAGAAGTTTGCTGGGCCCATGCGAGAACCCTGTATTATACTAGCATTGATGTGAGCCAAGGAAGAGATCACGCCGCGGAACTTGGTACAATGACTACGATTGCTCAAGAGGGAGAGAATCCAGTTGAAGATATTAACAGGTATAGGTAGAGAGGCCAGTTGATCGGCCAAGTAAGAGTGCCTGACTGTATCAAAGGCCTTGGAGAAATCTAGAGAAATAAGGCGAACATAAGGTTCAGATTTAAGCGAGTTAAGAATACAGTCAGTGATGGCTATGAGTGCAGCAGAGGTAGAACCAGAAGGCCTGAAGGCGAATTGGTCAGCAAAGGGACGGTTCTCAACATGATTAGTGAGGATAGGATAGATGTACAGGCGCACTATAAGTTTTTCTAATATGTGACCCAAGGGGTCAAAATGAGTCACATGTCGGAAATTTTAGAATATTTATGAGTATTTTACATATTCTTAAAGACCACATTTTTGCTTTAAAATGACACCAAAAGTTTGGTTCTACCTTAGGCCAAAACAAAATAATGGTGTGTTTCCGGTAACCCGACCGACTCACTTTTTGCCGCGACTCGGAAAATTTTGTAAAAAAAATTTTTTCCGGAAATTTTGTAAAAAAAATTTTTCCGGAAATTTTGTAAAAAAAATTTTTTTCCGGAAAATTTTGCAAAAAATTTTTTTTCCTACTTCACATACATTAAGCCTTTGCATGCCGGTGATGCAGAATCGCGACATTATAGGTGCATTCACTGAAGCAGAGACGTTCGGAAACTAGCGGTCTTTCAATGGAAAGAATGGTGCCGTAAATCACAGCAATAAAAGGGCTAAAGTGTGGAGTTTGGGAGAGGGAGGTAATAGACTCGAAGGTGGTGGATTTTCTCAGGGTAATTTGACAGGGTTATTTCACAAATCTGAACCCCATATTCATTGTATCAGAAATACCTATTATCGTACGTGCCATTATAAAAGTAAAGCCTCTTAATAGCAATCAGCCTACTTAACAACCTCCGTAGCATTCTACTTTCGTAGCAAACAGCCTTCTTAGCAACCAAGCTTTGTAGCAAGCAGCCTCTATGTCAGCCTCATTAGCAACCAGTTTCAAAGTCAGACTTGGCCCCTTTAGCAACCGCCTTCCTTAGCAACAGTTATCCTTAGAAACTGTCCTGCTTAGCAACTGCCTTCATTAGCAACTAGTCTCCTTAACAACCAGTCTTCATAGCAACCAATCTTCGTAGCAAGCAGTCTCCTTAGCAGACGACGTTAGGAAACCATATTTCTTTCTATGCAGCATTAATAATATTATAACAATAAATGGGCTCAATGTTTCCCATGGACAATTTACACACATGTATGATGTTGAGGAGATAACAGACACCGAAAAGTCAGCGATTTTCTCACGTTACCACCCATGCATATTTCCTAAAGAGCCGTTGTCTGCTACACGTTTATTGTTTAATGAACATAATCCATAATTCCTTCCCCACCCCTGCCCCTTCCATTTCACCTTGCAAGAAAAACGATGTCAGCAAAAATGAAATAAATAAGATTGTTTTCTACAGCAGTTTGTAGGCACATTCTGCAAAAAGGCATTTTTAATACTCGCATAGAAAATACATACTTTGGTACAGCATGTACTGCTGTGCATAAATGGGCAGTGGCGTAATTTTTGGAAATCACTGCATAAAATGATTTTACCAAAATAAAATTATTTTCCTACCTACCTACCCATTTTTTTTAGCTCTGTTACCGGAAACACACCATTATTTTTTTTTGGCCTTACTTTTTGACAAAATGACAAAAGTTATGAATGACTGTGTCCAATTTTTGGAATTTTTTATATTGATTTCAATGTATAATCACAAAAACTAAAACTATACCCTGTACAAAAATCCTGAAAATACACATTAAAACAATGAATTTTATCAAATGTGAGATATCAGAAATGCAAAAAAAATTTTGTCAACCATTTCCATTAAAATCTGAAATGAGCAAAAGTGACTTCTGATCATATTTTGCTGTTTTCCTAGCAATGTAAATTGCCAACATCTGACTCATTTTGATTCCCTGGGTCACATATGTATCAGAGCGCTTGTATAGGACCCTTTAAGTAACTGACACGAGTGCTCCAGAATAGCTGCGCCCAGCTCGCACCGAGGGTGAGGGCGCAGGGCCATGAGCTGGCCGTGAGAAGCTGAATGCAGCCGGCAACTGCTGGTCAGCTTGAGACCGGAGTGAGGAGCTCCAAGACGTAGTCTGGTGGCCAAGCCAGCGATCGAAGCCCGGTCCATGAGGAGCAGTTTAAACTGTATTCTCCTTTCAATGGGGAGCCAATGCAAGATGTTATGCATGTAGGCTGATACGTATGAGAATCTGGCTAAGTTGGTCATGACTTGGGCAGCGCAATATTCATGTCCATGTATATGTCCATCAGTCTCAGTATGTACATAATATATGCATCAATGAGGTCTGTGTGGTATGTATGTATTTTGGCTGTGCTGGTTGGTAAATGTTTAGGTCAAGCGCATGCTGACTGGAGGTCTGGATGTCATTGGGATTTATGCCGTTGCAGAAACAGAACACTTGAAAACTCTTCAGGGAAAGCTGCGACAAGTTAGCTATTACTATGGCTTTAACACTATTACATAAATAAAATTTTAAAATACAATCTCCTCTAAACACAAGTATGTTTCGTACTGTGCTCATCTCTGTGATCCAAGCACTAAACCCAACATTAGATATTTATCCTCAATGGTAGCAGAAGTACCGTAGTTGTGTTTCTAGGGGCTGTATCTGTTCCTATTATTTTATGTGTATTGGAATTATTCTTAGTTTCTGCCATGGACTTTTAAAGTTTTTACAGTATTTCTTCACAAGGCGTTTTGGCACATGTACAATTCCACTATGGGAGGATGGAAATGGAATTTCAGGTGTATACCGTAGTTGAGCCTCATGTCTATTGACATATGCTGTATGCAGCCAGGTAATTTTTCTTTTCATGGAGTAGTAATGTGGGTCTGCAGTGTGACCACAGCCAACAATCATTGGTGGCCCTTCAACCTATCAACCGGTAGGTGACGAATACCTTTTCTGTGCAGAACAGGTGGTTCGAGGTATTTCTGGATGCGGTGTAATCTGCTATCAATGAGGTTCCACTGGCTGGTGGTATTATCATACATCGCATATGCTGCCATTGTTGTTGCTCTACGCTGAACTCTGAACATGGTGTCATCTTTCAATTCTGAATAGAAATACTTGGGTTGGTTGGGCTCCACATGTTTGCGTGAGCCTGTCACTAGTAGTTCTTCAATTTATCTGTATGTTATTTTGTTTGCCGATGTTGTTTCTTGACAATGGACACCATTTAGACTTGTGTAGGCCAAGCATTTGTGGGATACTTATATGCATGTGTTTAGATAACTAACTATGGGTGAGATATCATACCCTTGATAGCACCTGTGAGATGATTGTTCGTAAATTCAGTCTATATGAGTGCTAATAATTTGGCGTATTTAGAATGACTGTATTGAGCAGTGCAATGAGTAAAATAACCATGTTAATCACAAGTACTTTGTTGTTTTGGTTTTTAGCTCCTCTTTAGCATTCACAAGGCACTCAACAAGTCAGAAGTGGTGCCAGTATGCCACTGGGACCGTGTCTTATTGCAGATATGTTCACGCACAAGAAAGTATCCTTTTCCTCATCAGATACTTGATTTTCTATCTTTTTCAGTTGCTGAGAGTACTTAGTTTCTATTGGTAGCTGTTTTTATATGATGCACTGGTGTGAGCATTAATCCAAGTTGGTCGACTATGCTAAGTTTTATTCCTCATAATACCTGTTTGCATAGTCTCAGATATTGTTCCAGTCCCACACCATTTTCTTATCTTCTTTTCGTAAATCCATTGCCCTGTCATTGTTTTGATAACTTGGATAAAAGAGTATGTGTCATGTATTGAATAAATGATTACATACTGAATGTCACTGGCCATATTGTGTCATATCAGCAGATTATTTGGTCTAAATGCAGAATTTGCTCAGTAATTTCTAAGACGTTGAATTTCAGTGTTGCTAAGTTTTTGTGTCAGAGTTCAACTTAATTTCTGCTGCGGATTTAGTATGTTTTGGTGGTATTTTGAGAGACATTAAGAGAATACTCAGCGATAGCATTATCGTGTGCCACGGTTGCTACCGCCTGTCATCACTCTGCACTATAGGTGTAGCTTGGCAAAGGACTCTGAGCTTGATACTGTCTGTCAGGTGTGGATGGGATCTCATTTGGGCTCAACCTGTTTGTGAGTGAGCCTGCCATTGGTGACTTCTAGTTTTCTTTGCCGTGTTTGGCTCACTGATGAAATTTCTGCTTTTAATGACGTTTAAATCGGACAAGCTAACATAGGAGCCTTAGGAGGCTCTGGTAAAGTGACCTTGATTATTTAGTTTTCTCTTGAAATGGCATTATACAAATTACAATTGCAATTACAGTTAATCATGTTAACGGTAGTTTTGATTTAAATGTGCTCTTTGTTTTGGAAAATTTCTTTAACTACAGTCCATTGACAGCTTAACATGTCGGACATTCGATGTTAAAGATCCCAAAGTAAGATTTGACAATTTTTTAGTCTTTGTAGTTTCAGCTGAACTGATGTGGCAATCGTTAATTCAAATGTGATGTGATGTTTGGTCAAGGCTTTCGTATAATTATTATGCAGTGCAAAACACTTAACACAACACAGATAGGACAAAATGTCACTCTGTGCAAAATTAAAGTTTGACCCATTCAAATGTCGGTGCATTTTGAGACAAAACTGATAAGACTAAAAATTGGTGATTATGAAATCATTTGAATATGATTCGATGCAAAGTTCTTGTGATAAGACGAAATGTTGATTGATAAACAATAGCTGCAGGTTGCCAAAAGGTTTGGGCTTGGCATTTCATATACGTTGAGTATAGTTTAGCATCGTCGGTCTTTGATAGAATGTCTCCATTCCATCATTTAGTTAGCATACATATTTGTAATTGGATGATTGATGGTAAGAAACGTGCTACCATCACAATGCGATGATGCACGAGACCTTAGATATAACTACTATAATGATGCTTATGTATAGGAAGTAGACTTTGTATATAGTGTATAACACTATGGCTGTGTTGCAGTTATTTGATCAGACCGTTTCTCTTTGACAGGCATGATTAATGATGGACAGGTGGTTGGATGAATCATGATTTGTCTGTTGGCAAAGTTCTTGGTTGTAATGATAGTCCTACAATATGTGATCTGGTTTGGATGTGGTTCAATTTGGATGGAATGTAGAGCAAGGTTCTGCTTCTAAGTTCTGTTGTTTAAGTCAAATACTTATTCATGTGAATTCTTTATGAAAATTTAAATTATATGTAGGCTTCAACAGTTATGTGCACCAACAATTATCGATATGTAAGAATTTAACAGAAATGCATTAAGTTAATACCATACTATAATACACATACATGTGTATGTGTTATTTACTGCTGGTAAGTCGTGCAGTCATAACTCGTTCTGGCTGGCATGCTGCTCTTACTGTTGTCTAATGGATAATTAATACAAACTTCGGTTGAGAAGAAATGTTTACTCTGGTACATGTCTTTGATCTTACCTGATTTATACTAATACACTAAGTACGTTGATAACAGTACAATGATCAGTCTTTATGGTATCAATCTGTTTTGCTGTGTTTGCAATAATTACCACCTGGTCTGGTCTGTTCAATTGCATAGACAGGTGGGATATTATTAATATGTAAAAGTGGAATAAAGGACTTAGCTGTATGAATGCATAAGGGAAGTTAAGGTCTTGTACGATATAAAATCATGTGCAGTTCTGCTACAGCATGTGGGGTGTCCAAATGACATGTTGCACAATTCAGTGCATGAAGTAAGTTGGCTTCAGTTTCCTGTCTTTGGTAGTGGCAGTTGCTCATATCTTGAGCATACGTTTTTACTGCCATATATATTTGACTGTGGAGATGTGATTGTCATTTTTTTTAGAGTTCTGCCACTCCTTGTGATTGGAAGTACCAAAAGATTATGGACTCGTTTATCAGTCTGTCAACATCTTTTTCGCTGGAATCTGTAATTCCAATCTCTTCCGAGGCTTTGTCACACACTTTACAGAAACAGATGATGGTGAAAAACCAACGAGTTCTTTCCAAAGAAACCTTTGAATTGTTTATTAATTTCACTTTTCAAACTATTAATTTTGTAGTACCTTAAAACTTTAAGTTTTATGAATTTAATAGGCAGTACCTTGTAACCATTATTAAATATATTTCATAATTGAGTCAATTTTGATTCAAATTCTTCTAGATACAATTCAATTTTTCTTATAATCCCATTTGGTTTGCGCAAAACTTGGCTTAGGTCCTGGTCGATTTAGCATGTTTATTTAAATTTCATTCGTTTGCTTTCTAGTTCAGGTTTTTAGTAGCTAGTGTTCTTATAAAATGTAATTTATGTTTCATAATGATAACTAATGTCTGAAATACATCCATGCCCCCACTAATTAAAATTGTATGAACATTTTAGGAGTGCGACTTAATAGAAATTTAGGAGCTTGAAAGGGTCTGTGTGCAGAGAAATACTTTTGCTTTTACATAGCAGATTATTTTGTAAAGACAGTACAACTTTCATTAAGGTGGTACAAGTCTTAATGTTTGAAATTCCATTTGTTGCAGATTGGTCTTCAGCCAGTTTATGATAATATTTGGAACAGCTTAGCAACAGTTAACAGCCATTTGGTGGAGGATGACAGTCTTCCAATCTGTCCAAAGTCATTGCCTGAGCAGAGCAGGGGTCGGGGTAAGAAGTCGGCAAAAGACGACGAACAGGCAGCACATTTAGAAAGCTTTGATATCAACTTACTCCAAGAATTGGTAAATGTTTTACATGTTCTGCTAACTGAATTATATTTATCTATATAGGTTTAAATGTTTTAAAGTTTAGTCCTGGCTAGTTAAGTTTCGTGAATGTAATCTGTTAAGAGGAGTCTATCTTTCTCCTTGTTATCTCATCTCTCTGAAGAGTGTCCTTGGTATGTAGAAGTGCAATTACACATTGCAACAATTTATAAGTTGCATCAACTTTATAAGCTTTAAAGTTCTTTATGGAGGTCTTAATGAAAGACATTGAGGTCAAATAAAGTTAGATATTCAGAGATTTGTTTAAGCTTTGATGAGTAAAAGACTTAGTTCAGAGATTTCTTGGTCTTCATATGCCAAGGCACAGTTTAGCAGCAATGCAGGATTTAACAGCTTTATGGTTTAGATCAGTGCTACTCAAACTGTGGCCCGGTCCGCGAGTGATTGGTTACTGAGCCACGGAATTATAACGAGTCGCAATTTTGATTGTGCTCAAATAAAGTATTAAATTGTATACAGACTACAAAATGTTTTTGGCATTGACTTAAACCAGTGTTCATACAAAACTAAACAGTTTCAAGCATGCAGCAGTAATAAAAGTATAGTTGTTGGTCACTGGAAGCTGTGAAAACATTACCAGTTTGCCATTCTTTAAGTTTCAAATGTGCAGTTAAGGTACAGTAGTTGCCCACTTACTGGTAGTACTTGCCTCCTCCGACAGTGGCAATGGTAAGATCCATTGTTCTAATGGACTGAATGTAACATTTTCAGCCTAGCTAATATGAAACATCCTGTACAATGCATTTCTCAAATTATTTCCTTGTATTGCTTAAAAATATTAAATGAATGTAAACATTTTAAGTGTAATGTATTCAGATTTTTAGTTGTGGAGATTTTGCATCATACTTTTTGCACTTTTTCATTAATCATTTAGGAATTTCAGAGTGTTGACTGTTGGCAAATGAAGAGAGTTACTTTAAGGTCCATTTATTCCTTTTTAGAGGTTGGAACATGAGGGAGTCAAAGGACCAGAGGTACTTGATTGTGGTGCAAAGATGCTCATTAGAGGAACTATCAGTAGCCAGGCATACGTACATGTTAAGGCGTCGGCAGCTGAAGCTATTCAGGCAGTCAAGAGGGACATGATTCGCAGCATTGTCGCTCGTTGTGACCTGCTTTGTGATGACTTGCTTCAGGCTGAAGAGGAACAAGGTTCGACATTCTGTGCTTTGTCATCATCACTTTCAAGTTTCTTATCATGTTATCCAATGCGCTATCGGGCCCCAGCTATCAGGGGCTTTATTACTTTTTTTAAATTGTAATTCTAATATCCACATTTCCAAACATGCAGTTTAAAGGTATTAATATAACAAATATTATTGAACACTTTAACAACAAGCTGTGTTTATTTTCCGGTAGCTTTTAATGCCTCCTCGTTGCTAAAGGATTAATGTATTGTTATTAATGACATATTTTCTTTTTGTCTTTGTCTCCTGCTGATTTTTTCATAATTATTATGATGGATCTGGAGCTCTCTTATCCATGAGCACTGTGGACAATACTCAATTTCTTGTCAAGAAATGCTACTCCAAGTACACAAGATTTTCTGGGTGCTAGGTTACTGTTCTCATGTATATGAAACAGCTGAGACATCCTTTGCTACCAGGACCAGGACTAACTACATTTATGTTACCATACTAGATCTTACATGACCTAAATAAGTCTTCTTTATACTTAGATTTACATGTAACAAATGCAACTTTTAATTGTATTGTATTGTATTGTATTGTATTGTATTTGAACACTTGTTATAGCGCCCCTACCAGATTGCCCATTCAGAGGCGCTCCCGACTACTGTGCAGACGCTGAATCGGAGTTTCACGCCGAATAATTGACTGTGGAATAATAATTCTTATTATTACCACTGATGCCAGTATTCGTGCAACTCTTGTCCTTGTTCTGCCAATATGTTTGTTATCATGATATTGCTATCACTATTTGATGTAAGGATTTTCAGAAGCCGTTTGTAATCCTACGGTATATTTTTAGATGTCCGAGTTCTGTATGAAACACCACAAAGAGTCTATGCAGATCTACCAGATACACACATCAAATTCTGCGACTACCTCTTCCCAGACGAGACGCTAGACGACTCTGCCGAACGGTTCCGAATACTTTTAGAGTTTGATCTCGACCCGGAAGATGTGGATGCTTCAGCTGAACCACTTCCAGGTTCTCCATCTTATGCAGAAATCTGTTTTGTTTTGGACTTCTCACTATTGATATTGGATAGACAGTTAGTTAGATGAAGAGTGTATAAAACCAGAAAAATCAGTGAACTTGAGTGTCAAGGTTGTTTCATGTTTACTGCCCCACATTGTTGCATCTGTATACCAGCAAGAATAAGAAGAGGCTTTTGAAAACTTTTGTTGCAGCATTCAATGCTTTTGATGTTACTTTTTATTACCTTTACAATAGGGTTTTTGGTTGTGTCAGAATCTGTTATAAACAATGGGTAGCATTCAACTGCTTGTTCTGAATAGATCCATTTTATTATGGTAGAAGAAGGTAAGACTCATTAAGTTAAGTATCTGAAGCAGCTAGGGACAGCCACCTGAGAGGCAGACAGTTGCAAAATGTTAGAGGCTTTATTTTCTTAGCCGTGGCCCATAAGGGCAGGTGGTTGGTTTCCTTCTAGCTGATATCACTAGAGAGCTCTAGGGGAACAGAATTATGTATCATTTTGTCCTGGCAGGGTTGGAACCCTCAACCATTAGCTTGACCATCTAACAGAGCAATTACTTGACTGTTGTGCCATTTTCACTGTAATGCAATTTGTTCAATTCCTTATGTCTCGTGTACCACTTAAAAATTCATGTTACAGACAATTTTCACTAAAGGATGATACTATGATTAATATGTAATCTAATTGAAGGACTAGTACTGTCATTATCAGGATCCATAAGGCAAAAATAAGGATGTGGTGAATAATGCATTTATTTGAAAATTCTGATGTTTATGCCAAATATGATTGTACCTCATAGATGCATTTATTCTGAAATTGCTTAACGCATGAACTGTTTTTGTGAATTTTCAGAGGAAAGCGATTTGGTTCGACCAAAGAGGCAGGTGAAAATGAGAAATGCAGGACCATCTGAAGTTACAGAGGCTAAAAAGAAGTCATCACCATTGTTGAAGTATCTAGGTAAAAATTATATCATGTTCCACCTAATTCAGTTTTCAGAGTATTATGTGTGATAGGACACCGACTTGTAGGTAAAAGCCGAGAGATACTTGACAACTTCCTAGAAGGAAAGTAATTTGGCTGAACTGTGTAGTGTAATGTATTTGAACATTTGTACATTGTCTTATCTAGACACTGAAAATGTGATAAACAGTAGGCCTGCATCAATTACAGATTTCTGAATTGTGAGTTATGTCAGTGATAACTATATTGCACTAATGAACAGTTGGCCTTGCAAGTGCTGTAGTATTAATTAGCTGTTGTAGGCTGTAATGAGAAGATGGATAATTTTGGCAATGTTACATGGTAGTCAGTTTAGTCAAGATCTTGCTTTGTTAGGTTGTCAGCACCACTAGCCACAAAATTTCTTGTCCTTGTCCATAGGCATAGCTGCTACTCAGTTGCAGGCAATCATTTGTAGCAGCTTTGCTAGGAAACTACCATTAATCGATACCTTGTGCATTGTGAGAACGGCACTTAGAAGTTTCCAGATAGTTTAGATTAGATTAGACATTTGTATATTCATCAACTTTCCCATTTGCACTCACTTCCTTAATGCAACATCGGGCCTTCACGGTTGTGGGACCGAGTATCTGGAATGGGCATCCTCTAGAGCTCCGTCTCCTACCTAGGAACTCTTCACCTGCATTTTATACCTCTCTGAAAACTATTCTTTTCAGCCGTGGTTGGGCCGGGAGCGCCTCGGAGTAGATATCTTGAAGGGGCGCTATATCAAGTTTCATTGATTGATTGATTGAACTGTGTGAATGCCTTTGGTTTGATGTTTTCTTTTGCAGGTGTTGCTACTGCAGCTGTGGCCGGCATAGTGTCTTACTGGTTGGCAACCCAGGAGGATGTACTTTAAGCTGACATTACAATCATCTGAGCATTCCTTTTTCTAGAACAGTGGTTTCTGTACTTGTGTATCGACTTAAACAGTACTTAAAAAGGGATTTTCAAGATGTAGAATGGTGATATGTAACTCTTATTTGTTCATTTTAATGTACACTGAATTATATTTAAGTTGTCTTTAATTGGAATTTGGAATATTATTGGTCTGAGATATAATTTTGAAGTACTGCTGTTAGTCCAAAATTCGATAATACATCATAATTTGCAATTTGCTGTGAAGCTTTTTATGAACTTGAAAATTACTGGAATTCTGAAACTTCAGTTAGAAAAATGTCTGTAAAACTTGGTACTAAAGGAAAGCTCGTTCAGAATATATAAGCTGTTTATCTGTGGAGCATTAAATAGCTACTTTAAACTTATGGAGCAGACCATTTGAATAACTTACCAGTATTGCAAAATGAAACTGTTTTACCTCAAATCCTGTTTCAGTTTTGTCAGTGATCACTATAGTGCAAGTGCTGTAGGTCTACCCAATGTAGTTGTCTGCTTCTACATTTGGGATTTGTGAATATTTCGGCAGTCTGTGCATGAAACTCCTCAGCGAAATGGCCAAAAGTCTGTACTGCGTTGGCACATTAGTAGACTTTACTGGGAGCAGCGTAAGGTATAGGCAATGTGTCACTCGCTACCAAGCTTAGTCAATGGTGTTGGAGAGTAGACGTCCACAGAGGAAAAGGGAGTGCTAAAAATTAGGGACAAAAACCGACATGGGGAGGCATAGGCCCAGAGTAGGTAATATCTGCAGAGCCTTTGTGGATGACCCCTTGGTGTGCAGGAGCCTTGAGTAAGTCCTTAAAACAATTTGCAGTGTTGATCGATGGTATTACTCAATATTATATAATTCCATTATACAGTGCTTGACGAATGCATCCACATGCATGTCAGTAACAATAACCCACTCATCATACGTGGGAAATACATAGAATATCTTGGCTGGGAGTAAGAAAACAGGAAGGTATAACACAGATCTCCAACTAAACCAGGTCTAGCATTTTCCTTGGAAGTCAATTTTTAAGGACGTTTTCACAAAGGTGTTGTGGGGAGAGACATTAAGCCCAGTGCAGCCATCAGCATCCACATTCGATATGTTAGTTATTTCAGCACAGACACTGCCTGAAACACCAACTTCAGTCAGACTCAGACAGCAGTCTGTAATGCACTGGCTGTTGAGTGGACTTTGCTGGAAGCAGCCAAGTTGTACCATGCCTTGCATACTGACTTTGGAGCTTTAACCCTGTTACGACGTGCATGTACTAAAGTGACTGGAAAACCAATGCAGATCGTCATTAAAGGATTAATAGATGTTGCCGCTAGAGTGCGGATGTCCACATAGGTTGGGAGGGGACATAATGCCAAATGCTGACAAGAGAAGAGAGGGTTGCAGAGTAGGCCATTTTGCGGATGTCCCTTATGGACGACCCCTTACCGACTTGTTGTGAATTGTCAGGTTCCGGTTTTTGACAAAATTAAACTTATGCGAGTAGAAACCCTTAACATTTTAAAGTTGAGCTACTTTGGTTTCCCAGTCACTTTAGTTCATGCTCTTAGTTTAAGTGTTAAGTTAGCAGTATGTGTGAGTTAGACTGATGTTACAAAGTGTTAACCTTTCACAGTTTCACTCCATCTTCCGCATTCAGTTCAGCCTGTAATCTCACTACTGGACTATTGAGTTAAAGGAAGTGTCTAGAGAAAACTGGAAAGAATTTGACACAAAGTGTCAGAGAGAACAGATGTATGCAGTAGCTTGCTACTGAGACTTAAGACAGACAGAGGATCGTGAGAACACTTTAGAATAGAGTCGTGAGAACACAGTAGCATAGGGTCATGAGAACACAGTAGCACAGGGTCATGAGAACACGCTAGCATAGGGTCATGAGAACACAGTAGCATAGGGTCATGAGAACACGATAGCATAGGGTCATGAGAACACAGTAGCATAGGGTCATGAGAACACAGTAGCATAGGATCATGAGAACACAGTAGCATAGGGTCATGAGAACACGCTAGCATAGGGTCATGAGAACACAGTAGCATAGGGTCATGAGAACACAGTAACATACGGTCATGAGAACACAACAGCATAGGGTCATGAGAACACAATAGCATAGGGTCATGAGAACACAGTAGCACAGGGTCATGAGAACACAGTAGCATAGGGTCATGAGAACACGATAGCATAGGGTCATGAGAACACAGTAACATACGGTCATGAGAACACAACAGCATAGGGTCATGAGAACACAGTAGCATAGGGTCATGAGAACACAGTAGCATAGGGTCATGAGAACACACTAGCACTGGGTCATGAGAACACAGTAGCATAGGGTCATGAGAACACTGTAGCATAGGGTCATGAGAACACAGTAGCATAGGGTCATGAGAACACAGTAGCATAGGGTCATGAGAACACAACAGCATAGGGTCATGAGAACACAGTAGCATAGGGTCATGAGAACACAGTAGCATAGGGTCATGAGAACACACTAGCACTGGGTCATGAGAACACAGTAGCATAGGGTCATGAGAACACAGTAGCATAGGGTCATGAGAACACAATAGCATAGGGTCATGAGAACACACCAGCATTGGGTCATGAGAACACAACAGCATAGGGTCATGAGAACACAATAGCATAGGGTCATGAGAACACGCTAGCATAGGGTCATGAGAACACAATAGCAAAGGGTCATGAGAACACAATAGCAAAGGGTCATGAGAACACAATAGCATAGGGTCATGAGAACACACTAGCACTGGGTCATGAGAACACAGTAGCATAGGGTCATGAGAACACAGTAGCATAGGGTCATGAGAACACAATAGCATAGGGTCATGAGAACACACCAGCATAGGGTCATGAGAACACTGTAGCATAGGGTCATGAGAACACAGTAGCATAGGGTCATGAGAACACAGTAGCATAGACCTGTATATGGACTACATAGACGAACTAATGTCTGTTTCATCTGTGGACAGTGATGAAACAGTTCCACAAACACAGACCATGTAATGCGTGTTTCCATTTTGATGACAAAGAATAGATGCTAGTTACGATATGTTCAGAAAGTTGGTTTGGTTTCAATTTATAATAAGTGATGCATAACTAAGGATGCTTCTAAGAATATGTAACTGGAAGAGTAACTTTTAATTATGTGGAAGTGTTGAGTGGTAATAATGCCGCTAGATATTTATTTGAGGCCAGTTTGAGCAGAGCCTTCAGTATCTCTACCAACTGCACTTAGAAGCAAGAGGCTGGTTTTACAGCCTTGACAGCCTACGACACGTGACATGCAGTGGCGGCGCCAGGGGGTGCTTAGCCCCCCTAACTGCGGCTCAGCCCCCCCAAAAGTGGGAAATCACTGCAAATCACAGCGAGGAGGGGACAAAAGGGAAGGTTTTTGAGCTTTAGCCCCCAAACCTGAAATCCTGGCGCCGCCACTCAGTGGCGAAAATCACTGCAAATCACAGGGAGGAGGGGCAAAAGGGAAGGGCTTGGAGCTTTAGCCCCCAAACCTGAAATCCTGGCGCCTCCACTGGTGACATGCCGACGTCTTAGCCGTCATCCTATCGAACGAGAACCCTACTGGAAATGACTTACAGTCTGAGTGCACGATAATGTCATGACTTGTTAGCCAGTTACCCTGAAAGATACTGTTGCCTACGTGGCCCAAAGGTAGAACATTGTGGCTGCACTGGGCAAAAGGACACTTAGTTTGGAAATTCAGAGACCAATAACTGTCCAATAAAAGAGGAACATCGTTACACGTCTTCAGTATTTCGGTACCACTCAGTAGACTTGACATTATCTTCAGTTGAATCCTCTCATTTCTTGCGCCTCCCCATCGCTTTGCCTGGCTCCCTTCCTCCTCCCGCCGAAAACCAAAATCAGCCTCGTCGCTTGTTCCTCGAAATCCGGCGGTCGCGCTAATTTATGGCTGGCCGCCTTCCGTTGGCGCACGGCGGCCTCCACGACAGGTCATCCACCTGTCAACACGGCGCTTGCCCATCCGCGCGCCGGCCGCGTCACTGCCGCGGCGACCGCCAAACCACAGGTGCCCGGACAGGTGCGCGCCTCGATGACGTCATGAAATTTAGGCGATGGCGCGGAGCTATTTATAGACGCGCGACGATCCTCTTCTCGTCGACTCGACGACTGAGGAGGAGGAGGAGGAGGCGACGACGGCGGTGGCGGAGGATCTCGGCGTCTGTCGCCGCCGCGTTGGACGGTCTTCGTCTTGGTCGAGTAGCGACGGCTGCAGAGGAGGAGGAGGAGGGAATTACAAGATGGCCGACGGATGCAGCAGTTCAGTGTGCGCCATCGAACGCAGATTCGTAAAGAAAGAGCTGCTCAGCTGGACGAAGAAGATTCCGATCCTCGTCGGTGAGTTAAAACCAAGGTCTCGCCTCTCGTTCGTCTCTTTCGCGGTCGCTCGACCGACCGACGAAAGCCGCCATATTGTTGGCGTCGAATTATTAGCATAGGCGCCGCTGCTGTTGAGAACGGCCGGGACACTCCCGCCGCCGGCGCTCAACTCGTTTGATTGGCAGGTTGTGCGCGGGAAAGAGAAAGTAGCGCTGCGTGGGGTAAGATAAGGTTAAGGTCGGTACGTACTGCTGCGAATGTATGAAAGGTGCGATATTGACGCACTGTGAATGTGTATTGTAATTGCTCCACCGTGTGCTGTTAAATCGTTTTGCACTGGATGATAATGATCGAACAAAAACTGAAATAGCTGCTTTCGGTTCATCAGATCATTAAAGTCGGATATGAGGAACATATTGTGCACAATGTACGTTTGAGGGTTCCCAAAATGCGCGTGATAAAAGTCCACATACATACATACATACATAGTACATACATACATGCAATGTGTGCTTAGAGAAGACCACTTAGGCCTACTTTTGGGACTTCCCAAAGGAGATTGAGGGCTGTGTGCTCAGATGGCAAAATTTTCCATTTTCATTATTCATAATGGAAATGGAAAATAACGTCTATGGGAGCAATATGTACAGCATTGATCTAAGGTGAATCCAGAAGCTTAACTTTGGTCTAGAAAGTGGAGGGGGGCGGTTACCAACATTAATAAGAGCAGCATATATGTGCCATGCCTAATAAAAATATGAATAATAATAATAATAATAGTTATAAGAATAATAATAATAATAATAATAATAATAGCAGCAATGAAGATGATGATGGTGATCACAAGGATGATGATTCTCGGTTATGGTTTTGAGTCTTGAGGGCTCAAATAAAGGTCTTCCTCCAAGAAAAGGAATGGAATGAAAAGGGAGTATGGTACTCTAGTCCTAACTGTGGGAGTACGAGCATTCCCATATCCTTCAAAAATTACTCTGAAGGGTGCATCAAAATCAAACTGGACATATAACTTTCCAGAAGGTCGGTCTGCAGAGACCGACTTCAAGCCTGTTTTAGTAGACGAGCTTTTCAAGTAAGGTTAGTCTTTGGTTGAGTTCGATAAAGCATTGAAGTGCGAGTTGACCAAACGGCTGTAAGGAGAACTTTTCTATGAGTTGGAGCAACGTCTGGGAAAGGATTGTCCCAGGGCAATCCTCATTCTTCTACCCACTAAAAAGAGTTGACTAAACAGTGGCAAGTCTGGAGGGAAAAATTTCTTAATTCAAAGGACTTAAATTGACAGTTCATAACGGCACTGCACAAATGGCCAAATTCATTCATTCATTCAGGAATTTATATAGCACCCCTTCAAGGAAACTACTCAGAGGCACTCCCGACTGCAACACGCCCAAAAAGAACAGTTTTGAGTTTAGTAAGGAAAGTTTCAGGCAGACTCCCAGGGTGTAGACGCAGCTCTAGAGGAAGACTATTGCAGATCATTGGGTCTGCCAAAGTTCTGTATATGATACATGTACAACAGCACTGATTTTGAATATTGTGATTGACTGTAATGTAATGTGTTTTGGAGACTTCTGGTCCAGTTTTAAAACAGGCGTTGTGCTTGCGCTATGGTTTAAGCACAGGTTTGATATTCATTCATTTATTCATTCATATCAAACATTTGTATAGCGCTCTTTCAAGAAAATTACTCAGAGGTGCTCCCAGATATGCATGTAATTTCAAACACTTCATACTTTTTGCAGGTTTGACTTTATCACATTAGAAAGAGGCAGATTATATTGTTCAGGGAAATTCAGGAGAGACCCCTGTCTTGGTTAATGGGCTCAAAATAATAGCCACATTACTCAGGTACTATTTTGCATCTTCTTATGGATAAGACAGTGTAGAGCTAGTACCTAGGGGATTTTGTTGACCAGTTTGGGAAGCTAAAGGGCTTTACAAATTAGCTAGGGGATCAAACCTCGAAACCTTCCCCAACAACTGAAAAACTTGCAGATGTTATATGGTAGAAAAGCTGTAGTATGTTTATGATGGTTGTAGTCCAGAGTAATGGTAATTTCTAGCCTTCATTCAACTGCAAATTAGAATTGGAGACGTATCAATCAAAATCAAGGGAGATAGAAGATGTTAATGCAACCAAACAACATTAATCATGTACATGAAACTTATTTGATGCGTAGCTCATTGTGCATTCAGAGCATTTCAGTCTTTCATTCATAGGCATATACTGAGCGCTCCTTCAAGTTATCTATTCGCAGGTGCTCTCAGCCCAACCTCAGCTATTAAAAGAGAATGGTTGTCAAGAGATGAAAGATGCATTACGGTAGCTAACCCATCCAGAAATACATACAGATCCAATCATTTATTTCTGTAACCATCAGAAGAGAAAAACGAACAATGAAACAGTAAGGCAACGGTTTTTCCAGAAGGAGGACATTCCAGGAAGCAACCACTGAGTATGCAAGGGTTGCTTTGTTTGATGGAATGCATTAGACTCTCATTGGGGGTTGCTCCAGACCCTCATTATGATCCCTCCATAGACTGAATCCTCCACTGACTGCTTAAACTTCATGTGCTGCACTCTCCAGAAACAAAGTCCAGTGTTTGATTGTTTCAGGAAGAGCTTGTTAGCTGCCATTCATGGCAGAACAAAGGCTGTGGATATGTACGATGAGTTGAGGAAATTGAGAAAAACTGTCAAAGGAAATGTAAATTTGAATATCATCAGCATAGAAATGGTATCCCGGTGCATGATAAGCAGTGCACCGAATGGAGTAGTTTAATAGACTTGAACAAGAGGCCAAGTACTGAAGACTGAGGCATCCCACAAATGCAAATGAAGCCTCAGAGAAATGATTGTCATTAAGATATACCAGTACTGATTGAGTGTGTAGATTAAGCGACAAAATTTAACTTGCTTCCATCTGGCCATTCAAAAAGCAAGTGATTTCCACTGCAGTTCAAGGCTAATACAAAAGGTTCATGCAGATGAGCATGTCTGTATGTACGTAAGAATGAAAATAAGCTCGATCCCATTGCACACCACTCAAGCAACATTCTCAACCTGCTTAAGTTGCATGTGTTAGATGTTTTAGCTCCTTTGTGAGGTACTAAAGACATCATACTTGGTGCATACATAGATCTTTTAAGAGCATCTTAGAGGTGCTAAACATGTCTATCTGACAGAGCTAAATGTGTGCTTTAGATAAGATGAAGATGTTTCTGGCATAAAGTGCTAATTGTGGTCAGAAGATTGACCCGGTAGGAAAGTCCAGTGTGCGAGAAATCATATTGCATCCAAATCGCTGTATGGAAGTGAGGAACTAGCAGATCCATGTGTGCTGTGGGTTCAGTGGCGTCACTAGGGTTGGTGTCACCCGGTGCGGTAACTCGTGGTGGCACCCCATGTACACCCTCCCTTTCCAGACCAAGCAGAATCCTTAACGATTTTTGTACTAATGTTACCCGTAAATCGTAATTCCTGTATATAACAGAATGTACAGTAATGGTAAAAAATAGTGATATTAACAACTAGCAGAATAAATATATTACAAATGCATATTTTGTTTATTTTATTTCTTATTTTAATCATTTACCATCAGGTCAGGAGTTACATCATTAAAAATCAAATTAGCAAATATTGGTGGACTGTGGAGGACAATGAAGGTGCCTGCAGCCTCCTTATAAAATAATGTTTAAAGAATACAGAAAATTATATCATAATTTATAATAACTACAGTAGTGTCACAAATTGGCAAATTTTATATAATAAGGCAAAATAATTGGAAATAAATTTTGGCTGATTATTTTTTTAATATAGGAATATTATCAATTAAAATCAAGTTAGCAATTAAAAATATTAATATGTGGCAATATAGGGCCTACTCATAAATGAAATAATAAAAAAAAACAGGAACAAATACGCAAGCATTTCAGCACTTAGTGAACATCTCTAGGCTACTAGATCAGAACTTTCCTTTCCTAGCTTTCAAGACTGCGAACTTGTGAATCACTTAATCGAAATCAGTGCCTTTCGGCAACAGGCAACTCACTTTCAATTGATAATATTGCAAGATCGGAAAACCTTGACTGTCCCATGGTAGATCGTAAATAGTTCTTTATAAGTTTAAGCTTTGAAAAGCTTCTCTCACATAAAGCCAAAGACACAGAGATCGTCAGAAATAATTTTAGGCTTACTGAAAGGGCTGGGGGAGATTCCACGAAGCCCCATTCAGCAGCGAATGTCAAAACGTCTTATATTGCCAAATCTTTAGCTTACTCCAGATTAATCTCTGCTGCTTTCAGATGCCTTCTCAGCCTTGGTATTTCTATTAAAAGTGTACTCTCAGACACTTCATCATAGAAAGTAGTCAATTTTAGAATGGATACCTTCAACTCTTCTTCAGAGGCAGCTATCAGACTATTCACTTGAACAGTCTCAGACATGGCTGCTACTTCTTTGATGGCTTGTTCAATTGAATGCTTCACCAGGTGACTGCGCTTCTCGTTTAGAGAAAGTCCTATATAGTGCCTCTAGCTTTTTCACCAAGTTGAAGCATTATTGTAATTGGGTAATATTGACCGCACTGACCGTAGCGCATTAGAAGGCTCTAACAAGTAAATTAGTATAGAGTTTCAGCTTTAGGTAAATTGATACAATACATTTAAGCTGGGCTTACGAAAAATGTTTTTGTTGCCTGTTACTGTTAGTTTAAAAATAATGAATTTCTGCTGAAACTCTACAAAAAATTTGTTTAACAGTCATTTTGTCACTTTGGTGTCACCCCTAAGATGGTGACACCCGGTGCGGTCCGCACCCCCCGCACCCCTTAGTGACGCCACTGTGTGGGTTTTAGTGTCCGTTGATCAGGCTTGCTTTAGTTAGGAACAGTGTGTCCTCTGATGTATCCTGGGGTTCGATGTATGGCCAAAGAGAAGGATCTTAAATGTTGTTCTAGCATCAGCCAGGAACCAGGGTTCCAGAGTGTATTCTAATACTAAATTGACCTTCAATTCATGGCCACAGAGGAGGATCTTGAATGTAATTCTAAAGTCAACCAAGAACCAGATCAGTGCCACTTGCACATCATTTTAAAAGTGTCAAATGTTTGGCAGGTAGGTCACTATCTGGGTAATACAGTTGAAGATGGACTGAAGCTACAAAATTCAGAACTCTGGCAGGGCTACAAGGACAGCATTGTGCATCATATACTATGGAACTGCATCACTGTGCCAAGCACACCAGGATAAAAGAATGAATAACAGTGACAGAGGTGTCCAAGGATTGACATTCAACGTATGATCTTGATCTGATATGTTTGGGAGAATTTGATAGCCTCATATATTATGGAACTGCATCACTGTGCCATGTTGCCGTCTATTTATACAGTCGTGTATGAATCTGTTCCAGCATCAGTTGTTTTATGGGGTTGTTGTGATAAATGGGGATCAAGGCTTCTGGGGTTTGGGTTCAGTCTAATCCTTCGGATATAAAATCTATGCTACAGAGTAATTTGTGTGATCAGCACAAAAATTTATTTATGACATGCCAAAGCTTGGTGCATCGGATAATTCACCAAATGCCAAGACACAACAAAGGAAATGGACAAAGATGTCAACCAATGTAAAGACAGAACCTGATTGACTATATCGTAATAAACGAAACATGGGAGCTCAAACTGCAAATACTTTGATGCACAAATTGGTTCAGATCACAAGCAGGCAATTAATGCCAACTTGAAAACGAGCCTGCAGAGAGATCAGAGAACATGAAGTATTATACCAAGAAACTGAATGATGACGATGTCAGAGGGAAAGAGGAAGAGGAGATAGAGAGGAACTGACAAATCAGTAATTAAGATGGCATAGATTTTATTTGAACAAACATACAAAAAGGAATATAAGCAGCAGACGACAGCTTAGTCGGATGCATTCACAAGAAGCCAATGGATATCAGACAGATTGTTGGAACTCATGGAGGACAGATATAATTAGCTAAGCAAGAGACTAACAATGCAGACTGGAAACAGTTCAATTGGCTTGCTGTAGAAATGGCAAGGAAACTACAAAGAGACAGAAACAATTGGATAGAACAGCAGTTTGAGAAGCTTGCAAAATTAATTTTGGAGGTCTAATGTAAAACTACTTAGTGGACAGTTTGAACTCAAAGTTGTATCAATTAAAGATGCAGATGGTTAAGTAATAGAAGATGATAAAAGCTTAGAGAAATGATATTAGGAACAATTTGAAGTACTATAAATGTCGAAACAGACAGTGACCCTACAGTTCCTATATATTTGCCTGTAAGTTACACTGAGGAACAGATACCTAGCTTTCTACAGGAAGAGGTAAGAGATGTGATGAAGAAGGATTAAGCTCCAGGCTTAGATGGAATTACTACAGAACTGATTCAAGAAGGAGGAGGAGAAGGAAGATCAGGAGGAGATACAGTTGTTAAGGGGATGCATACCTTTATAATAATTTTCAACAAGAGGAAGAAATACCAGAAGACTGAAAGAAATTGACAAATTGTCATAATCTGCAAAAAGGGAGATCTGCAAGACTGCAAAAATGACAGAGTCATAAGCCTTCAGAGCATCGCAGGAAGCATACTCACCAAATGATTCAAAACAGAATGAAAAAATATGTTGAGAGACCACTTTGAGAAGAACAAGCCAGATTCAAACTTGGAAGAATGTAGCTCTTTTTTATTTGCATTCATTTATGTTTTATGTGTGATTAATGGTATACATTTTATGATGCTAGTTGGGATAAAATATGGTTGGCAATAATTATGTAATTACCAGCATCAATAAATTGCATACCAGCATCAAAATGTATAATAGTATAACTGAGTTAGGTTAAATAGGGAAGACTGCTTATCATGTACTAAATCAACATTAGCCTGACTTAATATGATTATACATTTGATGCTGGTCTGTTGTTCACTAAAGCCTATCTTGACTCGCTTGTGTTGGTGCCCTTGTAATGGCATGGCTGTGTTACAGCGCCTTAGAAAATTGACCTTAGTATTGTTATTATTAATTATGGATAGTAGGGACTAGTTGAAGAAATTTGATGACATTGGCGTCCTCACTAGAAGCAAAACATAAATACAGGATATTATGATACATAAAAGAAACCGGTAGAAACTTTATCAACTAATTAACAAAGAAAGACCAAGACAATGGTTACAGAGGAAACAAGAGATGCCAATAACTGGCAGCATCCTAGGAGATGCTATTGAACAAGTAGATCAATTGAAATATCTTGTAGGGCTCATAACTGCAGATGGCAACAGTGAAAAGACATTCAAAGGAGAATTGGAGGCACCTCACAAGCATTTGGATAAATGATCAGGATATGGAGAAGCAGAGAAATAACAAAGTAAGCCAAGACAAACATACGCATGTTTGAAATGACAATACAACCCATTTTGCTATACAGATCAGATCCATATGGCACAACTCAAAAGTAAGAACTCTTGCTGCAAAAATGAGTTGGCTATAGAATTTGCAGATATTTCAAGACTACAGAAGAGTAGAATTTATGGCATAAGATGTTCTTGGGCATCATAACTACTATGTTATACAGTCGTTCAGCAAGAGTCACAAGGGGCGAATGGATGGTACGCCCAGCCCGTAATGTGGAGAACTCAGGTGATCACTGTGTAAGGACCTTGAGCAAGCCCTTCATGCACTGTTGCTCAGGGTCATCGATGTTCTATAATATGGTCATGTGTACACTTCTGTTTTGGAAGGAGGTCAATATGAAATACAGTTGTATTGTATGGTGTTGTATAGCAAAGGCTATAAATCAATGGTTTGGCCATGTGGAGAGAGTACCAGTTGGCTTAATCTCACACAATGCACTACATGCAGGGTTTGAAGGAAAGAGAAACAAGAAGACAGAGGCTGCTCTGGACAGACAATGTAAATGAGGATACACCAAGACTTGGATTAACATTGAGAGAAGTACTAGACTTGATAGAGGAAAATAGAAATCTTTTGTTCGCACCCATCACTGCTAAGTAGCTGGGATCAGGAACTGATGATGATGATGATTAAAGCTTGTCCACATAAACTTAAGATCACATTCCAGGAGATCTCTGGCAAGGAAAACTGGAGGTTGAAGATCTTAAAGAAATAAAAGCCATGGCCATATATGAGTAATAAAAATAAAATATTTCCAACAACATGTTTTGGCAACCAAAATACTGTTTATAGGACAAAATAGTGTATTTGTCTACTGTAACAGTCTTCAGACAATGAGGCAACATGTGGACCTAGTCCAGGGATGGCCAACCCGCGACCCGCGGGCCAAATGTGGCCCACGGGCTGCTGATTGGCGGCCCGCACGGCCCTTCTAAATAATTTTCTGTCTTCTCATTTTGCACCTACTTACTTGTCCGACTACTACAGTACTGCAAATTAATGATGTCTAAACACTAAAAGATTTAGTGTTGTAAGTTCTAGTGACCTAATGTAGCCTTACCTGTTTTTATTCATATTGTAAAATATGAAATAAACATTTGTATTTCTTTCGAGGCTGTGAGGACAAACATTTTGCGGCCCGCCGCGTGCTTACCAACAATCATAGTGGCCCGTAGGCCAAAAAAGGTTGGCCACCTCTGACCTAGTCGAACATAGTAACAGTAGGCTGGTATTGTAAAGCTGAGGTGAGATAAGTTTATGGTACTGAAAGAGACAGTGTTTTCCAGGATTGTTGATTGTTTGGAGAAAGTGAAATGTATGAATTCAACAACAACAACCGTTACTTACAATTAGATTGTCTGTTTGAATTGTTTTGCTGTAGCCATGACAACAGCCATGGTTAAAAACTGAACTTAGTGCACGACCTCCATTTTTTAATAAGAACGAGGATGAGGAGGCCAAATTTAATTGCTTTTATCTTAAGTTGGACTTTAGAGTTTAAGGTAAATGTGAATAATTAATTTTGTAAGTAAATTTGTTATTAATTTTGTTCTGATGTTGAAACTTTGAGATGAAATTAAAAGCTGCCAGATGTAGTGTTTCATGTTTGATATCCTTTTGATTATGTTTGTTTTCTAATTTTCGTGTAGTTACCAAAAGTAAGTACTATGCCCATACTTTTGAACTATTTCAACAAGTGAGAATCTTGAACATTGTAAAGATAAACAAATTGCAGACTGGTATTTTTATGTTCAGATATATTCACAAAGCCTTACCATTGAATTTTAAAGATTACTTCACTTTTTTAAATGAGATACATAATTACAACACAAGGACCAAGGAAAATCTTTGCCCAGTCAGATTTCGAACAAATTACAGGAAACACTCGATCAAGCACAGTGGTCCTGTGACTTGGAATAATCTGCCTTGGGAGATACGTAGCTTGAAAATCTTAGCTTCCTTCAAAAATGCTTTAAGAATGCACCTACTAAATTGCAATTGAAATGAATGTGAGCTGTACTAAATTCTTCTATCCTCGACTACGTGTACCTTTCAAATACCTGCTCTAAGTTTGCCTACCCTACTGATTATTCACTTAATTCTCCTCCTCCTGCTGATTGTTGTCTAATGATTAGGTATGTTGTTGTTAGTTAAGAATAGTTAAGAATAACATGAAATTGTTGTAGAACTCGGTTCAATGGTCTTTGTTTCTGATTAGAAATATACATCATGGTGTCTGACTCCACATATCACTATAATATTTCGTTAAAAATTTTGTAACTTTTTGTTGTCAGCACTGGTAATTGTCATGTATAACTGATCCTATATCACTGCTTGGGGTTCCTACCTAGCGGGACTCAGGTCCCTTTTGGATCTCCCTTTGTTTCTCTACCCAACTAATTTGTACCTACTTTTTTAATAATTGTTTGTTTTCAATTGTGATGTTTTCAAAGACTGTAACTAAAATTGAGAAACAATAAAGAACGATTTGATTTGATTGATTTGATTGATAATTTTAAAACTTTTCAGATGAAATTAAAGGGACTTGGATGGAATGTCGTGATAAAAAAACTTTTCTAGGTGTGATTCTAATTTTACAGTGTTCATGAAGAGTGAGTAATGAAGTACCTGTATTATCCTTAAACCAGAAATTTCTTTGGTGAGAAGCATTCCATTGGAGCTGTCTAATAAAAGTATGACTTTGTGACTTAGAGACTATAATAGAAATGCCTGTGTCACGAAATAGAGTATCCCCCATACATGAGTATCCCCCTTAGCGAAATGGAGTATTCGATTTAGTTTGCATTTTTGGCGGTTTCTAAGTGTATTCAGTCGTACTGTTTGAATTTATTGTACGCATAAAATATTTTAAGTTGGGTGTCTTTAGTTTGTACGTCGACCTGAAATCAATTTACTTCGTTTTTGGTGATTTTGACTGGATATTAGTCGAGGCTATCGTGATGCGTATGACGAAGGGGGATAGAATGGTTCATCCCACCGGATACTCTAAACCGGTTAATTCCATCCGGGGGAATATGCTTTAAAGGGATAGAATATCTCGAGACACCTGCACTCCCTTGTTGTCATCACCATACCATAATTACCATCAGAAGTTGGTGTTGCTGTTGATACCAATTATTGTGGCCTCTGGTGAGCATGTGTGTTGCCACAGTATGCCATCCATGCCTTTGTGGCTAGTTCCAGGAGATAGCAGGCGTGTCTGGTTCAACCAACTATCTGCTGGAACCTAACAGTGGTCTATAATGATGGCAGATTGTGGGTGCATCAAATTTTAATCACAAACCCAATTTTTAGTCTGCAGTGGGAATTAGTCATTTCTAAAAGTCTTGGCACTTAAAAGAATTACTGTTATATACATACATGCATATAAAAGTATTCAGGTACATATATGCATACATTGGTGATTCTTTGGATTGCCTTAGTAAATGTGCATTATGTATAAATATGTGTTTAGGATTGTTTTTAGCCTATGATTTGCCTATTCTGACTATGCTAACCATAATTTATTTGGCCAGTATTGTGTTATTTGACCATCATACTAACTAATATGGCTTTAGCATTAACTCACCACAGCTTGTACCAACTTTCCAATGGTTACTGGTGTTTGGAAAATGAAGAGTTCTGTTGTGCAACAATGAGTCAAAGAGTAGCTCTATACCAACATCCACTAGCAAGCATCTTGTTACTTACATAGATGATACAAGTCCCTCATGAGAGGCTGTACAGGGGTGCTGTAAAGCATTTGATTGTATTGGGATATGTGTTTGATCCTAATGTTATTGGAGAACTTCTATAGCTCCTTTATAATAATTTTCAAGGCATTGATTGATGATGAATAGTGGCATATCTTAAAAGCCATTGCCTGCTGTGATAGATGGGCCATTTGCTTAAACTTACCCAAACTTCTTTTAATGTGGATGCTGTGTTCACTGAAAAGTCAGATTACCTTTATGCTTTATAGTTTTCAAGCAATGATTAAAGCAAAGTGCTGAAAAGGGTCCAGTCCTGTTTTCATTAAGGTCTGTTGATGTGGCAACAAATACCGGATTTAATTGCAGCTGATTTGCCTAGTCCATGATTTGTTTGTTTAATATGTCCTTTGATCAGTCACGTTGAACCTTGATTGCATTTAGCGCTGAACACCTAAAAGATTTCTAAATGGACGGCCATTTTCCAGCGTTTGCCGATGCATTTTGCGCACCTTGGTCTGATCTGATCGATAATCTTTAGCTAGTAACTGCACGTATTAAGTGTGGCCGTGTTGATCGGTCGGGTGTTGATTATGACTCTGCTGCCAAGTTGATCACCATATTAATGCTTTTTCACCGACGCGACAGTCATTGCCCATGCGTCTAAGTTGTTTGTTGAACCTGGCCAGGTTCAGAGCCGCTCCATTGGCTGGTTAGCCAGCCAGAGAATGTTTGCAAAGGACCTCGACAAATCGCTCACTCTTTCTTTCGGTTACAATGTCGTCGTGTTCAGACCGTATTGATCCCGCGGAGATGGCTTTGCGATTCGTGTCGAATGCTTTCCGTGCATGACTTGGTGACACATGGTCAAGAAGGCTTGTGTTTGTGTGTGTATGTGTGTCGTCTGTACTTTAGGAACTTGTGGAGCGAGTAACAGTAAGCACAAGTATTGACGCACAAAGTCCTGCCGACCTCGACATTAGAACTTGCTGCACAAGTGAGTTTAGCTGTTTTTGGCTGATTGACTGTGAAAACTTTTGAAACTTGAGAGCTTTGTGCATTCGCTGTATTCAAGACTAAAAGGTTTTTGTTTGTCCTAGTACAGGATGTTGTATTAGTCATTAACGTTGTTGAAGTAATTGTAGATTGGACATGGTAGGTTATGTTTTTAAAGCTTTAAAATTGGAATGGATGTTTTGTTCCAGATCAAGATTAAGTCTGGTCTAACTGGAGTTCCCTAGTTTGTAAAGTAGAAATATGGGCAAATGTTTTCTTGTCATAGAGTTGATAAATAAACTTGAATTTATTTACTTAGAGTATTGTCACTTTTTGTTCCCCAAAATATGCATACATGTATTTAGGGTTGATTTGTATATCTGGAGAATTGTACTGTACTTATAAGAACCATTTTGTGATTGCAATTGTGATTGAAAATTTTAAGTATCACAGTTCAAAGAGCAGAATAAATCAGAGTCACTCTGTGTGCTCGGCTGTAGGCCTATGATGTTTAATGTCATTAAGATCTAGTGCATCAGTTAGCACAACTGTGTACAATAGACTACATGTAAAAGAGTCACCAGTGGTAGTTCCATGTGCACACGTGGAGAAAACCAACGGATTCCCATTGACAGTCGACAGATAGGATTATGTTCAGAGTCCCTGGACCAAGTTGAGTCGATAAGGTGGAGCAGTGACAGGTGAGAGTGTTCACAGTGCATGATTATGCTGCCACCATGCTGCCCCTCATTGGTAGATGACGATGTATATGTGGCTAAATTGTCAGGTCACCAGGTGTATGTAGAGCAGGCATTCATCTTGTGTCAATCTGTTGATTTACCACCATTAGTGACTAATGGTTGCGGAGTTACCAATGGCCTGTGTGGGTCATCCTCCTCAAAGACGACGGAACCTGGCTACAGGCCGCGTTCATGATCCATATATTCCAGACTCATCACATATAAAAAAGAATGGGATGGGCCTGATGCAGTCACACTGGCCAAGGTGACTTGCAAAAAAATACTTTCTAAAAACCGTACAAAAATCCTTGGTGGAAACAAGAAATAAGTCCGGTATGCAAACTTGATGCCAGTAAATGCCAACAGGTCGATATTACTGAGCAAATTCTGCATTTAGACAAAATAATCCGTCGAAATGACGCAAAAGTCGATCAATGACCAACAAAGCCAGTGACATGCACAGAAATTTTCAACTTGCACATGTTGCAGTCATTTTCACCTTTTTAAATTGTAGTTTAAGTAAATCTGGATCTTGTATGATGCACTTTAAGTTGTTGGTTTCTTGTCATTATCTGCTGCTTTTGGTACTGAAGTTCCATTCCAGTGCTTTCTTGGTGCTTAAATTCCTGTTTTGAGAGCTGCGTTAAAATTTACCAACATTGGAAGAAGGTCATCATTGGATCAATGGTGATGTTGGTCATCATTAGAGTGAGTTTGACCACACTGGAGTGACTTTGAAGTCGGCCCAACATTTGAGTGAATGAGAAATTAAACTGGTGATAGGGTGAACATGAAATTAGATGAACACTGGATTGAGTTTAAAATTAAATAATATGGGAATTGAGTGAATCATTAATGAGACCAGTGTTAGAGAGTCTAAAACTGGACCAACACTGGGTCAGATGTGAAATTATCGGGATGATGAAGGGCTAGATTGAGACAGTCTTTAGTTTTCATAGTTGCTCACAGAGTAGTTCGAAGTTGGGAAGCTTTTGTCTGGACCCGAAGATGTGACTAATATTCTGAACTGTTCATTCCAGTCCAGTTTTGACTTCAGAAGGGCTTTGCACAACCATCAATCCCAGAAACCAGTCTCCATTCGAGTTTCGGTGGCTTATATGCTTGTTTTAGCTGAACCAGCTGGATTAATCACTAATTTAACATCTCCTGTACAGGCTAGGAGCTGTGACACGGCTGAATGAATTAAGGGAAGAGAAAGATGTGTGTGAGGAGGAGAGGTTGGAAGAGGAAGAGGAGGTTTTGTTGAACAGTAGAACTAGTAGCGAAATGGCAGTGCTGTCAGTGTGAATACATTTGTTATTAATTAATTTCGTGCATGCTTGCTGAAGCCTGCACCAGTCGATATGCGCCATCATTGTGGCAAAATTGATCTGGTGTTGTGCCTGCGAGATAACAACAATCTTATTGTTCATCCTCCTAAGATGTTAAAAGGGAGGAGAAGGTCATCGTTGCCATGGAAACCCAAATGGAGACTAGTTTCATGAGATTGGCGGTTGTTCAAAGCCCCTTGGAAATTCAATGCTGGACCGGAGTAGACACCGCCATCCCAAAACAGTCGAATATAACATCGAGGAGGGAGGCTGAGAGACAAACAGAAATACTGACGGACAAAGCAAGTGAAAGAGAGAGAAGTAGTCAGACTGTTGGGGAAAGAGAGACAGGCATATGGGGTAGAGAAAATGTGAGGAAGAGATATGGAGACAGGGAAATAAAAATATGGCGTGAGAGGGAGAAGTAGAGAGACGGGGAAGTGGGGGTGTGCAGTCAGGGATGTCACATATGAGAGGATGGCAGATTGCAGTTGCTATAGTGATACAGTTTAATGTCACTTGGCTCGGTACATCACTTGGCTGGAGATTCTGATTTTCCAAGCAAATGAATTGTATCTCGCGAGTAATAACAAGATTATAAGTTTTCATGCATGGTCGCCGATTGACTTCCTTATCCTCCTCGGATGGAAGATTGATGTAAGAAATTGACGTCGTTGTGTTGCCTTGGAAGATTTCTCATGCAAATTTTTAGACATTCTCCGAGTTTTGCATACCTGTTCTATTACAATATCTTGGATGTATTTGAATTCAGGTGGATTTTTGGCTATTTATTATTGATCCTGGTAGAGATATAGCCAGTGATTTTTTGTGTTTCTGGATTGCTTGGATATCTTGTTATTACACAACTACATGGATGCAAACCTATGAGCACTTGATTACCAGGTCATGTGTTGCTTTGTTTAGAATTATTCTTATGCATTTGAAGTATGAATGGTGTGATAATTAATGGTTTTTGTATTATGGAAATGCTGTAACCATTTCATATCTACCAGTCATATGGTTTTGGTTTTTGATCGAGTTTGCCCTTGATTTTGACATGCACACCAATTTCACGTAGCTGACACCATTAGCAGTGTTACTGTAGCACTTTGGAAGTTGTTGCATCAGATCAAATTATTTACACTCAGGTTCTTTGGTCTGGTACTTTAAACAACACTGTATATAGTCTTTCCTTACTTTAACCTTCCAAATTCAGAAAGAGAGTGCATGCTTTGCTTGGGTCTGATGGTAGGTCGATGGGATCCCGGCTGGCTCCGTTGCCTCAATAGGGCTGGCAAACTGTTCCATTTCCATTCTTTGTTATTTAAGTTGTGGCTTGTCAACTTGACAGTTCTGAATTAAACGAATATTGTATTGTTTGATTTAAATTTCTAGAAGAAATGTTCTTCTATCTTCACTTTAAGGTGTTTGTTGGAACTGGTTCACATTGCACAACAGAATTCTGAAGAGAATGTTTTCTACCTAGAATGTGGTTCATGCACATGTTGCTTCTTAATCCTGGCATCATTGTTGAATAAAATACAATACAATACAATAGCAGTACTCCTTCCACTGACTTGCATACATGTATTACTTTCTCACAATTATCTAAATTTTGTTTTAATAGGCATTTGATAATTCAGGTGCAGCTTCATAGGAATTAATTTATTGACAAATGATGTTTCTAATATCATCACTTATATATTAGGTTGCTTTATTTAATGCATAGGTTTATAAATATATATATATATATATATATATATATATATATATATATATATATATATATATATATATATATATATATATATATATATATATATCATTTACATATGTCGATCTAGCTTTTAGCTAGCGTTATAGCCAAATACGTTTTATGGATGATGAGTTTTATATTAATAATTTTTGCTGTCGATTTCCTTCAGCCTTCAGCCGGTTTGTTAAGTTTATGGCTTTCTGGAGGAGGAGGAGGAGGTAGAGGAAGAGGCAGTGGAGATGCGAAACGGTTTCAGCAAGCACGAAAACCAATAAATTCATGTGTAGCGCTTTTAGTAAGACGCAGGGCGCGTGCGCTGGGCTTTGTTGTATGCCCACAAGCATTGTCAACTGCGAATTTGTAGGTCACGTCAGGTGTGCACGGAAAATCAATATTTTTGTCAGTGTTCCATTACCTGAGCGGTTTGGAAAAGCAGCATAATTACATGCCTTGTTGAACACTGCTTGGCATTTGAGCCCATCTGTTTTTCTGCCTGGTCTGTGATGTCAGTTTAGAATATAAACAACTTGCAACTTTAGTAACATCTGTGCCAAGGAAATGCAGATTTAGCTTGCAATTATTTTATGGCTTTCGTCCAGGTATGTTTGTACAGGTTGGCAGTTTCGTCTCTGAATGCAGATTTTTGGAATATTCCAATAGTTTCTAGGCAAAATGCAGTTCACCAAGAACCCCTGTTCTGCCTGTGATCTTTACTTATGTGCTGATTTTAGTTGATTAGAAATTACTTGCATTTAGAAAATGTTGCCCACCCATAAGGTTATTTTACATTGGCGCTTTGCATACCTGTAAAAAAGTTATGTGGTTTTGACTGCTGAAACTATTTGGACAATACACTTTCACATATATGTTTTTCTAAAGTGAACGTGTTCATCTTTCAATGAATTTCTATGGTTATATTGTTTTACTGTCGCTGCCTGTTTTAAGTGGTCACCTGTGATAGTTCATGCTAACCCAAGTCAGCTGTTGGCCTGTACATATATTTTGAACTCTATCTTTATTATTCTGTTGAACTCGTTGTAATCATTTGTAGTGTGTCAGCTGTCTTGCATGCCAAAACCGAATATAATAATAATAATAACATCCTAACATAGTGCATATACCTGAGGAGCGAACTACACTGGAGTTCAAACGAAGTCGCTTTCGGTTGGAAATGAACAATAAAAAAATTTAACAAGATAATCTTTTTCTTGCTAATTATCTTGTCAGACTTGTCAGTGTAAAGGATTATTTGTTTTAGGTGTGGTATTGCAAAACTTCTAAATACCATAGTTCAATACTCCAAAGTTACAGTGTGAATTTCCACATATAATTTAGGCGTAGGCATGATAGTAAGTTGTTGCTAATTGATTACACATCTTTGTCAACAGTATGTGTTTATCTGAACATTTATGTAGCACTTATGTAGTTCTTTAGCCTGGTCACACATGACCCATGGGACATCCAACCTGGACCCATGGGTCAATGACGTGACCCAAGGGAGCAGACTGACATGTTAGCTGCTTTATTTGCAGCCTTGAACTGATTTATGGCTAGTGGAGGATGTTGGAGTTCTTCTTAGAGAAGACTTGTGCATCTGTTTGTCTATAAATTGTCTTGAGGGTGCGTTGTTGTTGTCCAAAATGACATTACAATGTGATAAGAATTGCAAGTTCCTCTACAGGTGAATTATGGTCAAAGTACAGAACTAGTTTCCATCACTGGAGACTGTTGCACAAACATAGAATCAAACCCACGGTCATTCCATTTATGGCTGATGATGGGTTCAGAGTTCATGGACCTGTTCTCTTAATAATTTTTTATTAATTAGCAACTTCTATAGTGCCGGTGTCTAATGCACAAGTTATCAATCGATGACACACCAATGCCAAGCGATAATTGGGTGCGCTTGACTGAAGATGGGGAACAACAGTAGCTAGGTAAAGCAGTTAGCATACAGTGATGCTTACCAACTTACTGGCTTTCCTTGGGTTGATGACATTCAGCTTTGCCTTATAACCAGATCTAAATGATGAAATTCTGGAGGCTAAATCTTTGCTGAATGACAAAGACCTCTTTATTAGTGATGATTAGTGCCATTCCAAAGACCCTAATTGGCAATTGCATCACCAAATCCATGCCTGGCTGGTTACAGACAGAAAATAAGTCCAGGCTCAGTGTTGTCCCAATCATGCTTTAGAGCAATGTTTTCTGTGGTCAAACCACCGAGCTTCAAAGATCTAAAATGCCCCGAAAAAGCAGGAACCAAGAAGACAATTTCAGGAGAAGGAAAACCATTTTGTGGAAGGAACAGTTGCCATTTTTTACCATTTCACAGGATTTTCACTACCTCCTGCTTTACCTGACTTCTTCTCTTTCCTCTTATCTCATTTTGCAAGCAATCGAAGAATTGTTTTTCCAGATGTTCTGCCATTTTGAGCATTCAGTGAATTCGATGACTAGACAGAAGTGATGTCTTGTGGTTTTGCAGGTTTAGAAGTCCTTGCCGAGGCTATTGTTGGTCGAGAAGTTCTGCATCAGTTGGTTGATTCCACTTCTGGTAAAATCTTTTGGTCTATCTAATTAATAATAATAATAATAATAATAATAGTAATTATAGTAATATTTATTATTTAATGAAGCACCTGACAAATGCACTGCGCTATACAAGTACATGCTATGACAATTAAACAATTCACTAGAAAATAAATTACAGAAGACATAAATCAACAAAATTAAGCAACCTTAATGATTTGAATAAATTATGATTTGAATAAATTAACTACATACAGAAGTACTAAGTATCATGATCTAACAAAAAATGTCAGTTACAAGTCGATAAAAAGTCAGAAAAGTAAACTTTCAGCTACTAGTAACAATGCTGGATCTCATGAAAATTACCATTGTTAGAAGGAGAATATACCAGTATCACTGAACGGTTTTGAGAGGCTAACCCATATAATAACTGCTCTACCATGTTAAAAGAAAGCAAGTCTCTAATTTTCTTTGTGGCAGTGCTTTGTTTAGGTTTACTCTTCAATTACTATCATTTAAGCAGATGAGCGTGTCTTTATTTTGGTTTGCCAATGAGCGAAACTAAAGACGTGATTGGCATCGCTGCCAGCTTGTCATGCAAGCCAGAAATGTCAAAGTTTGATATGTTTGAGTCTGTTCAGTCGTCGAAGCCGTTGGAGTGCACGTGCAAGTGTCGGCCGATGCCAGGTAAAACAGGAAATGTGAGAGTTGAGCCACGTGGCCAAACGGTCACTCAACGGGGAACCGTTGCTGGAAGACGTTGCCATGACGATGAGCAACTACTCTACGCTTGGAGGAGAAGCGATCCGCGATGCTACAGGTGCAAAGCCGTCACCTGTGCGGAGTGGACGACAATGATGCTCGTGTTTGCAAGGGCTGCTGAGGATGCTGTGGCTGCTGGCTGGAGCTTTATTTGATTCCTGCTGATGCCGCTGCTGCATTCTCGTATCTGTTACACTGTGCCATCACAATTTGTAGATATATATATATATGTGTGTGTGTATGTATGTACTTGTGTATATATATATATCCAAACATATTTATATGAACATGGCATTTCTAAAGTGTATGCTGTATTTTTGTTGAAGATATATATTTATTATAAAAATATATTTTTCATATGTCTAATGATGGGTGTGTGTGTGTGTGTGTGTGTGTGTGTGTGTGTGTGTGTGTGTGTGTGTAGGTGTGTGTGTGTGTGTGTGTGTGTGTGTGTGTGTGTGTGTGTGTGTGTGTGTGTGTGTGTGTGTGTGTGTGTGTGTGTGTGGTGTGTGTAGGTGTAGGTGTAGGTGTAGGTGTATGTGTGTATATTGCAAGAAAAAATTCTTATTGTTTAGCATACTTCTCCTGATGTTTTTATATCATACAAAAAACTCATCAATAATTCTGGTCCTGAATTTGAAGGATCTCTTGGCTAAGCACAAGAAAAACCACAAAAATCCAGTGACGGGACCAGTTTTCTTTTTTCCAAACTCGTGTCAAGTCTTTAGCAGATATGAATGAATGGTGGGCTAAGAATGGCTTAGTAGCCATTGATAGCCATCCATCCAAGAAATAACTGGACTTGATGCTGCTTAACTCTGCTGGGCTTGTCAATGTCATTTCCTCATCAACAAGCTGGTAATGTGGTGTATCAGTACTGCTGTAAATCAAGTCCACTATATCTGATTATATATTGTAATGTAGTATATATTATATATATTTATATAACACCTCTGAAGAAATATCTGCTCATCGCACTGCATTTGGTGGGTTGATGTTTATTGGGGACCCAGATGGTAGATAGGTGGGAATGCATTGGTGTCTCGATCAGCTTTTGGTATGATTGGAATCCCTGTTCTTTGGGTGAATGATATGGGGATCTATGTAGCGCTAATGCACAGGAGTCCTCCATTTAAACTGCCACATTCCGTCATGTTACCATTACTTTCCATTCTTGATTATGCTCTCTATCTAAATTAAACGCCATATTTTAATCAAGGGTTTTAGAGGAACAAAAAACTATTGCAAGTTTTTGAATTTGTGTAGTCTTCCAGCCTTGTTTGTTGCCAGTTTCAAGGTTTCAAAAGTCCACGTTATGAACAGTTTCATTTGTCATCAGTAAATACATGATCCCCACCAGGTGAAGGCAGAAGGATCCTTCTGCTCGTAGAATATTTAAATCCAAATCTTAGAAATGATTAACGAACATATGAAACACAAAGAATATCCAACTACATGCACACAAAAAATGCCAGTATTAGTCAGTCAGGTGAATTTACCATTTAAACTGTTGCATTGCGGATATGCTCCATCCCGTGCTATGTAGTCCATCTCAATCAACCTGAGGATTGACCACCTGCTTTCATCTTTTGATGATTGTCAACATGCTTTGATGTCTTGATGATTGGCCACGTTAACTGCTTGTCATTCTACTTTTGCCTTCCATTCAATGGACTAGTGTGCCTGGACCATTTGCACAAACTGCAACTATGCAGAATCGAGCCTTTTCCGTGTTGGGCCCAGTGGTCTGGAACGGGCTCCCCCAGGAGATACGCCTGCTCCCTGGGACTTTTACTGAAGCTCTCTTTACTAAGCTCAAAACTGTACTTTTTGGCCGTGCTGAAGTCAGGAGCGCCTCTGAGTAGTCCTCTGGAAGGGGCGCTATATAAATTTGTGAATGAATGAATGAATGAATAATAAGACAAGCAGCACCATTTCTGATGGCATTTTTTTGTTAAATCACCTCTTCAAAATGAACTTAAAATTTTATTTTGATAGTGATCAAACTTTTAATGGATTTGTGAAAGAATTGTACCTGTATGCTTGGCTAACATCTTAACGCACGTAGGTCAAAGGTTCGCCCGCAGGCCATTTCTGGCCTGTCGACAATGTTTTGTGGCCCACAGATCCATGCCCGAAGATTTGAGAATAAAATCTTAAATTTGTCGTTTTTATTGCGTTTGAAGCTAAATCAAATCGCTGTGCTAGCAACAGGCCCATCAATACTAAATCCTCACTCCGCTATAGAGGTCTTTGATAATGAGATCAAAATTAAGACTTTGTTCTAAAAATGCACCATTTAAGATTAAGTTTTGCCCCTCACAGACCCCTGCCCCCAATTTTTCTCAGGCGCCTTCGGCACCCTGGCCCGCCACTTGCTGAAAATATTGCCACTGAAAAGGCTTTGACATCTCTGCCTCAATGTGTGGCCTTTCGCTGTAGCATTATTTTAGTGCTTGAAAATCAGTTGAGTAACTTATATATGCACCTTGCTACTTATCTTTGGCAGTGGGTATACCCAGCATAGTCTCTCTCTGTCGTGGCAAACTTACCTAAGTATGGCTGATGCCTTGTGAATTAATACTGGTCATACAGAAGTTGCTAATTAATAATAATAATATCTTAATGGGGCACTATATAAATATTTAATTACATTACAGTAACAATACAGGGTATGTTGTGATTGTGCTCGTTTACTTGTATTTCAGGTCGGGAGTTGAGCCAAACTCTTCCCGAAGATTGGAATGCATATCAGCCTTGCAGTTTATGTTCAAGCAACACATCGGATCCGGTGAGCAGCTCATGTGTTTGTTTGTCTGCTTCATCTGTATTTGTCTTTAAATGTTTATATTATATCTTTGTAAGCGACTATCTGAAGTTTTCCCAAATCCACTGAATGAAGTTTCATTGTAACTTCTAACTTAGAGTGCCCACTTCATAATTGAATGTCGCTGTGAATGAAACCGGCCTGGTAAGAATCGCAAATAGTAAGTAGTTTATTCACCACCAAATAAAGCAACATGACAATACACAAATTATACAAACAGAGTGGTGGGCTACCGGTGAAGTCTCATAGGACAAATTGCCAACAGCAAGTGGAGGGCGCTGTTCCAAATTCACAGAAAGACAAACTTAATCTTGCTATGTTTTTACAGTGGCGTAAAACCTTGCTGAACATTGGGGCAAAATGTCTTTTCCAGAAAGTTATTGTACAACAGCTCTTCAGATTATGACATCGATCATTGATCGATGGCAAGTAGGCCTATATGCTGTGCATGTCATCAAATTTTTATGACTTTTTTAATTTTCAGGATTTCGACATTCTTTGAATTCTGTTCTTAAAATATTGTTACGACATTTTTGGTAGTCCGCTTGTTTGATGAGCTGTTTTCCACAAGAATTTGTAGATGTATTTGGGGACTACTATAGTATTGGCATATGGGGTCGCCCATTAATTATGTCAACAAATTTTAGGCCTTTTGACCCCTCCCCCCCTTGTCAACAACAGTCAAACATTGACAGACCCCCAAAAATTATGTCAACAATCCCAAACCCTCCCCCCCTACCGGCAGCATAGCCAGACTGACTTTTTTCTCAATGACCTTTTTTAGAGATTTGAACTCCAATGACCGGTTTTTTAGACATTTTTTAGTCATTTACCATATTTTTTTGATTTATTCCAAAAAAAAAAAATTTGTTGACGTCAACTTGGACCAAACCCCCTCCCCTGTCAACAACTGTCAAACTTTTCCAAACCCTCCCCTCTCTATTTGTTGACATAATTAATGGACGACCCCTATGTCATGCTAAAATATTGTAGAATGTGGATTAAGTAAGTAAGTAAGTATATTCTTTATTAACCAATTGCTAATCACACTTTGGTGTACAGACATCTTATAAACACAGTTAAAAAGTATATAGCATTGTGACAATAAATTTGTTTGCATCAAGTAAGTTAGTTGGTAAGTAAGTAAGTAAGTAAGAAATATTCCTCTTTCTCAATGGTACGGACACCTGTGGTGTTTCGTGCAGTTCAGAAAGTTCTAATACAGTAATGCCGAGGTTTCTTTTTGGCTAACTGCTGGTTTGGATTTTGTGAAATGGAGGACGCTTTTGAGCAAATGCTTTGATCGTATGCGTTTTTGATGTGTTTGTTTCTCTGCTTTATGAATATATGAGTCTCCAGATTTGGACAGAGTAATGAATGGTTTAAGTGTTTCTTTCTGCTCTTTGCAGCTGCGTAATTGATTCTGTCAAGTATCAGGATGACAGTAGCCCATCTATACTACATACTGATATATGGCTTACTATGCCTGAGTATCAATAAATTAACTCAGCAAAGCTCTTTCAATTCTGTTTCAGGGTAAATTGCAAGAACATGGTTCATGGCAGAGTGATGGAAATGTAGAAATGTTACATTCAGGTCAGTGCCATGGATATACCTGGTAATAATTTATTGGTATTGTCACTGGATTGCTTGTATCAGGAGTCATAAAACCATTAACATTACATTATATAACATAACAAGGGTTTTAAGTGGTTTGGAAGATGTGTAGTGTAGTCTGTGTTAGAACCACTGCAAGTCAGCATGAATTGCTTAATAACCTATCTCTCCTAGCTTCCTCTTAAAAACTGAGACAGTGCTATCATCCAAACCATTCCACAAGTCCACAACTCTTGCACTGAAGAATTTCTGCCCTAATGTTCCTTCAGTTTGTTAAATAATTTATACCTATGTCCTCGAGTTGAGTCGCCTTGTTTGGTCCTAATTCAAAGAAACTGTCCCAGTGCACTGCCTCCTTTCCAGTGATGATTGCAGTTTGTCCTTTATCTGGTTCAGCCATTTCTTTACATCTCTTCCTTTTGTTCTGCTAAGTTTAAGCCCTCAGTTCAGGTGCACTTGATACCTGAATGAACTTCTAGTAGCAGATAAATGGCCAGTCACAGTGAGCAACAGTTATTTCTTCTAGTATGGAGTCATTTAGCAATTTATGGCATACAACAGTCTACTGACTGTGAAGGTAAGTGATTGCTGGTTGTGAAACTCGTGAATAGGTGATTGTAAAAGGGATCATTTCATTACAGGAGTTCACATAAATCTTTCGTTTAATCTCATGTCTCCATTTAGATTACAATGTCCACTCATTGTCTGGACACTACTTGTCATTGGAAATTAATTATATCAGATTTTTGACATCCAGATTGGTCAGTATTCATTAGGGTGTCCCATGATAGCATTGACAAAACATAATTGATGAAACTTTTAAAGCAGTCCCTCTAAAAAGTTTCTTTATGGTCCGATAATAATACCTTCCAAATTTTATGACATTTAAAAAATATTTAGGGGTCCCCCAAGGCTCATAGAATTAGTGCAATTGGTCCTAAATTACACGTGACATTTCTGTGTTGACAATTTTCTCACGAACACACATTGATCCCATAATAGCATGCTTAGTATCTTTAGAAAGCTCTTAGATAGTAGAATCTACAAACATATAGCCTTATTGTATATGTGAATAAAGTTTAAAGTGTGAAGAAGACAGAAAACATGCAGAATCAAGATCTTTTCGCAGTGAAACTACCGAACAAGCCAAGGATGACTTTCGAGCCTGAATATCTGTCATGCACTGGGCTTGCAAGCTGCTACCTGACATCACTGGAGTAGACACGGGCAAAGTGAACAGATTGCCAGTTATGATTTCTTCTCTAGTTGATGGAAATACCAAACTTCTGGGTGTGCCAAAGATGGTCTCTGGGTCAAGACATGCAGCAACGGTAACAGTTCTGGGCCTTTTGAAGTCGTGGCAGTGCGATGCATTTTTAATCGGCATGCGCTTTGACACAACGGCCTCAAAAACCGGCCGAGTTGGAGTCTGCACCCTTCTAGAGACAGTCATTGGTCGTAATCTGCTGTAGATTGCTTGTCGACATCATGTGTTTGAAGTCCTGTTGTCTGACGGATTCGTAGTGTGCTTCGGTAAAGTTTGTCATCACCTGGGCCTGACATTCTGCTCTTCAAGCGATTTAAAGAGAAATGATCCGACCTGGCCAACCGTCAACCAAAGCCTCAACTAATGAATGCCATTGATGCCTGTGTCAGACAAATTGAAGAAGTTCGTTACTGAACACTTTCAACGTTACCATCCTCGAGATGATCATCGAAAATTTCTCCAACTCGCGGCATTCATGGTTGGATTGAGCAGTTCGGCAGCGCTTTGCAAGCCTGGTGCCCATCACAGAGCGTGTTGGATGGCAAAGGCAATATACTGTACTCGATGAAGATTGAATCGCTTTGTGATGGAAACGAATCGGTTATCCAGTTGACGGCCCGTGAATTACAGGGGATCCAACAATTTAACAGATTTGTTGTTAACATCTACATCCAATCGTGGTTCTCATGTGGAGTCGCCGCTGCAGTACACCCATCAATGACATTCAACTAATGCAAAGGCTGCTATGATGTTGTCGCTCTGCAATCCACAGGACTGAAGATGATGCAGCGTCATTCTTGATACCTAAGACAGGAGCCATCGACCATCTCTCTGTTCTCTCAGCATCTGTCTACTGAAGAGAAAGCAGTTTATCTCGACAATGAGAGATGTTCGAAGATTGCACCTGGTTCAGTCTCTTCCCCGTAAATTAACGGAATTATCTATTTCTTGAAGCTTGTTCCCAACTACTGCCATCGACGACAGTTTTCTTGATATTCCAGTTAAAGAGTGGCCGGATAGCCATTCATATAAGATCGCTTATGAGTTTGTTAATAACTTGACCTGTGTGAGTAACAGTGCTGAACGTGGCGTAGCTCTGATACAAAATTTAAATTCAACAATATATGTAATGAAGAACGAAGTTTCTTCTACAAGTTGTCGAAAAACATTGGCATGACTTTCTAAGAGCAATCGTGACAATCTTGCAGACATGTAGAATTTTAAATCGGTCCATAGCCATAGCTGTACCGCCTCTTTGGAACAAACTCCCACCAGGGCTACGACAAATATCCGATCCATCCAACGTACTCACCAAAACCTCACCTCTTGCTATCTCTCCACAGGTCTTCCACTCAAAACTGAAAACACTGCTTGTTCACAAAGCCTATCCCGATCCGATTCCTTCTCTTTCCCTCACCTCCCTCGACATTTCAACTCCAAACATCATCAACCTTAGCCGTCTGACTGCCTGCGTGACTCCCTGGATCTTGACCACCTGCCTATCGATTCTGTTTTGATTAAGCGCCTGAGAATAAGTTGGTTCCCGCGACTTCGCTTTGTGGGCGCTCTATAGAAATCTCGAGTTTACGATTGCGATTAGAATGTAGATTGTAGAACTGAAGAATAAGCACCTGAAGGTGTAAGTAGTGATTAAGAATAAGCAGATGAAGGTATGGAGGAGCTGAAATCATGGCTTGTTGCATTATCAAAGATTTGTAATAATGACTACTCCTAGCAATTAGTGGAAATAACCGATAATGCGAAAGTCCGAAAATCTCGAGTTTTGTACAATTTTTGCATTATTTGATTCTATTACAGTACCTACGTATCTGATTGTATCCAATAAAGTTACAAACTTGTAGATTATACTATTTAAGAGCTTTCCAATGGTATTAAATATGTTATCATGGGATCAAAGGTTGGTATCTGAAAGCGTTTAGAAATTGGACACGTCAGGCGCAAATTATGCCAATATGGGGGAAATGTAAGTGACTTGGGGGACCCCTAAATATTTTTTAAATGTCATAAAATTTTCCAGGTATTATTATGGGACCATAAAGAAACTTTTTAGAAGAACTGCATACAAATTTTAAACAAAAAATATTTCTGGGACACCCTAGTATTCATTCATGATATTGCAATGTTCGGTGTGAACTGATGAAGTGATCACCATGGAACTGCCATTCCACTTGTTTGCGTCTTAACTTCGGAAACATTTGTGATCCTGATATGATATTACGAAACTGTTACCAGTTTTATTGGTGCTAAATTGTGTGGCGTGGAAACCAATCTCTAAGAAATTATTACAAGGAATTTCTTACTTGACTTAAGGTCATGCCACTTAATGTGGGGTCAAATGTAGTAATAGGTAATCAGAATGTCTATTATGTATTTTATTATGTGCAGTGATACTGTAATATAACATTCCTGATTTATTTTATGGAAATGTTCAAGAAAATTAAATTTAGCTACCATGCCCTTGATCTTTCTTTTTGTCTGGGTGCTATACCCTTTTAGCTACATGTATGGTAATTTCTTAGCAGAAATAATTAAATTTAATGTAAATCTTCTAAAATTTCTGAGCGGCCGCAAAAGCCACATCAAGGAGATCAGCGCTATATGAAATCAAGTCCGCAATAGCCATGCTGCTCTGTTCATTCTGATGGCAGGTCAAAATCAAAATAACTATGTGGCAAGTCCTGTTAATCTAAAATCTTGTGATCAGTCTTAAACTGCCTGACCTGTGGGATCTTGATTTGGAAATAAATCTGACCTATGCTACTTACCAAGATTGTTTTGATTTAGTGCTTGTGAAATAAGTTAGTTCATCACCATATACTCGTCATCATATGTTCATTTGATTCAGACAAACAATCTGACAAAAATGCAGAAATGCTAACATGACAGATAATATTAAAAGTGGTTAGATTTGATTAATGAACTAGTAAATATTTCATGTGATTTAACTGTTGGTGGGTTCTGTTGAAACCTTACGAAATACGCTGCTCTATCATTCAATAAATTTGCTTTATTGTTTTGTTATATATAGCGTAAGTTATGCTGAGCAATGGTTAATAAAGAACTAAGTTGTTGACGAAAGCCTTTGAATTTTGCCTGCTAGTTGTTATTTTGTGTTGGTAGTTGATATGAGTTAACGTCACAAAATACACTGCTAAGGTGACTGGTTTGGCTTACTGGAAGGTAGGGGTGCGGTACTGAGGTTGTTTGGTTGCAGAAGTATTTATAGCTGTAAAACCTTAGAAAATTGTTTCACCTGGCTTGTGAAACTGTTAAGAGAATTTGAATCTGATATCCATCAGTAAAATGAAGTGTCTCCATGTGGCCAAGCAATAATGGTAAGCGTGTTCAAAAGTGGTGGATGGTTTATACTCAAAGCAAGGATGAAGAATAGAGGGCTACATTCTGTATGCATAGAAGCTTATATGAAGAATGCGTACTGCTTCAATCTTTCATGTCTAATCTGCGGTTGTAATCGTTTGACATGATATGGCTGCCTCTTGGAGAGTTTCCTCACCATTTATCACAAGATGGAAATAAATTTATCAGTACTAGCACTTTTGCAAGTTTGGCTCTTAGCCTCTTACTCTTGTGAGGGGTAGTTGGATTTTGCAGATATGCCATTTTCTGCTGACCATGTGTGTAGATCGATGTTCATGAATTCATGAATAGATCTGGCAGTGCTATCATTTTGACTCTGAGCTTTGCTGTTGTAGTTACAGCATACGCTAATATGGCAGATTAATTTTATGGCAGATATAGCTTATTGCAATAATGTGGCCTGCAGCAAGATGAATGGGGGCAGCGTCGTTGGATATCGCAAAGCAATTATTTTACACAAATGCCTCGCGCAAACGATCGGCTTAGGAGTCCTTGCGTTCTTTCATTATTACGACGATTTTGAGCCATTCTTTGTGGCATCGTCGGTGATGGTCTTTGTTATCGACCGCAGATGTAATTATTGCTTAATCATGGATGGACACAGGATGAAGCCACAACAGCAGCGGAGAGATGAATTCCAACAGAGCCAGATAATTTTATCAGTTGTTTCATCAGAGTATTGAGTCATAAATGGCTGTCAGAAACATTGCTTTTTCTGTAATAGAAAATGACGAAACTGTCTTCTGTTATTGCTGCATATATTTAGGTAAATCCTGATGTAATGTAACAGCATTTTGCTCTTACTTGGCTGCAGAATGGGTTTGACTCCAAACCAAATTTCAACCTGCCAGCCATGATAAGAAATCAACCGGTTTAACTGTGGGTCAGTTTTTACTTTCCCAACATGCTGAGCAAGCCTACAGCCACATTCAGTCCCATTAATTACCCTCATGTTAGTAATATACAGCTATTGGGCCTAGTTGCAAGCAACTGATTAGTAGTTTTTCAGTTGATGGTAGTTTTTCAGTTTATGTCATGGTATCAGATGAAAATGTGGGAGAGAATGTTTGGGAGAACATATTGCTATCATTGTGTAGTCAGATGGGAAGTTGGAATGGATCAAGGTCTCAGTGGCGTAACGAGGGGGGGCAGGGGGCGGCCGCCCCCGGGCGCAGGACGGGGGGCGCAAAATTAGGTCTGAAAATGTGTTTTTGTTAAAGAAATCAGGTAAAAATAGAAAAATAGTAAAAAATAACTTTTTGTACGTGAGTCTGGGGCGCGCGGGCAAGGAAAAAAAAAAAAAAAAAAAACGTCATCAGAAATTTTGGGGAAGTGAGAAAAAATTTTCAGGAAATTCTTGCCCCCGGGCGCACGAACCCCTAGTTACGCCACTGCAAGGGTCATGAAATCTAAGCTTGTGATAAAAGGCTCGACTTCTTCAAAGCAGACTGTGAAATAGTCAAAAAATGCAAATTGCAACAACCACTCACAGGAATAAGAGCCAAATGGGAAAGGATTTGTAAGGTAGAATTAAAGAGGTGGAAGTGATTGAGTCTGGATAAAGTTTTCAGTTCAGTCATGGAGGTTATTGAAGAAACCAAACCTTGGGTCATATGCGAGAGGTTCGGAAGAAAAGAAGAGAAAACAGCAAACCAGGAGAGAAATTTCCCAAAATAAGGTAGGAAGAAAAATGAATGCACTGGAACAGTAGAATACTGGAAGACTTGAGCAACAGTATTGAAGACAAGAAGGCAATGGAGAGTTTGGAGCCGCACGTAGTTTTCATTGGCAGTGATTCTGGGGTTTTATCAAAAATTTCTAATTCTGCATTTGATACAAGACTACAGTTGTGTGTAGAGCAGTGTTTGATGGAAATAACTTTGAGAGGATCAAAGAGAAATGTACAGAAGGTCACAGGACTGGCAGAAATGTTTAATATGGAAAAGCACATGGTGATGTATGTAGATAAGAGAAATGGAGTTTTTAATGTGAAATGGGACGTAAGCTATTGAAACTCAGCAAGGAAGAAAGCAGCTTGGAAGTGATTACCTGATACTCTTAGGACCGCAAAACCTTCCTGGAATGTGCCAAAGCTGCAAGAAATGCTAACTGAACTGTAGGCAAGACCAAGAGGACAATAGCGAGCAACTACAAAGGCCCAATCAGGTGTACCAATCACTGCTGAGAGCAGAGTTTGAATACTGCTTCCAGACAGAACAATTATAAAAAGTGCAGCAAAGCGTTTCCAAAATGATTTGATGTTGTAAAAATCTGGAATATGATGAAAGACTTGAAAGGTGTGGGCCAACAAATTTGGAAAGAAGGCAGAGAGCAGAGATTTGAAAGAAGCTTAATGGGGACTTGCACACAGTACCAATCTGGCCAGAAATATTTCGCAGATCTAACCCACTGTGAGCCTGGTGACATGAGTGATAATGTGGATGTGGAGCATTCTACCATCAGTGCAAGGAGTGCTTTTTAATAAGCGCCAGCCATTATACGTAACCATACGTAACCATTTGGTTATCATGTTTCCTCTGTACTCAGCACAGCATGAGTGCAGGAACTGTGATTATATGGTTATATGTAATCAACTATCAACACTGGAGACTGTTGATTCAGTGTTTCTGTGAGATCCCGCCAAATGAAGTTTTCAAGCTATTTAAACATCATTTGCCTACAGATGAACGTGGCATTCTTAATTAAGGCTAACATAATTTAGGCTGGCAGGTACTGTTGTGGCAGAGAGTTTGTCAAATACCACTGAATAAGTTTATTGAAACTGTAATAATGTCAATTTTCAAATACATTGCCTTATAGTATTGCATTTTTATTTGCAGCGAATCCTTTATTCACTTCATATTCTGGGTTCAGTGAGGATGGCCTGAACTCTCCACTTGACCTACGTCGTTACCCGATAAACGATCAAAGGTCATTTGAAGGTGATCATGCTGGAAAGCCTGTTGTTGAACTTAAAGTGCCTCGTGTGGTTCAAAAAACCTGGTGAGAGTTTCTATGTTTAATTTGTGTTTTGTTTTTTTTATTATATTTGTTTATTGGCACTCAAGACAGCTGACATACCGCAACTGATTACAACAAGTTCAACAGAATAATAAAGATAAAGTTCAGAATATAAAACTATGGTTCAACAGATGGAACTTTAATTAACTGTTGTGGTTAATGGTTTAAATAAAGTTTTTGTATTGTAATCTCATTTAAACATTTGAGGCAGTGTAAAGCAGGTAGCGTTTTGCCCAAAAGAAATCACTAAGAAGAAACAACAGATCAAGTATAAGAAAGTTTGTGTCCGAATGCGTATTGAAATTTGATTTTTGCAAAATGTGAAAAGGTTTATATTCTAGGAAAGTAAATTCTTAACGAGTAGAGGAGAATTCAGACATGAACTTGCATTGAATGTGAGTGGGTTTTCTAATATTCTTAATTCCACTGTCAGTAGTATATGTTACTGAGTGGGTGCTGGAAGATGTTTGGTTCTTACAAATGACTTACCAGAATTGTGTTACTTTGCAGCAAGCACTCTGCTTCTTCGAGTTTTGGTGTAAAGAAAAACTACACCGAGCAGGAGCTTGTTGCTGCCACCAGCGAAATCTGCAGTGGCAAAATCGGAACAAGACGTGCCTCTGCACTGTATGGTATTCCAAGGTCGACGCTGCGAAACAAGATTTTTCGCCTGAAATCAGATGTGACTGCTGTGGATGATAATACGGAAGGATCTCCGAGTTTAGATCCAAGCAAGGCAATATTTCCACTTGACACATTTCCGGGTGTGGATAAAATTAAAATGGAATATCCTCCAATGGAATGGGAGCAAAACCTGGACCAGTTGTATGATACCAATGCAGCACCAGGTCATTTTGAAAGGCCTTACAAAATGGCAATGCCATCACCAGCTTCAACACCGGCGCAAAATTACTTTTTTGAGCAGGAGAAGAAGGAGCTGAGCGGTCATGGTTGTTTAGTTCCTTCAATGGAGCCGAAGTTGCCTTTTCTTCAGCGTCTCATCCAGGAATTTGCCGAAAAGCAAATTAAATCAGAAGTCGAAGAGCACTGGCGTTATTTTGGTATGGATTTCGGCTACAAACACTCGAAACCTATGGACAGATTTTTCATGGATGACGCTACAAGTTCAGAACTGAAGATTCCCTACTACAAGCCCTTACGGTCAATGGAAAAAGTCAAAGACAGCTGCTGTCCCTCGCCAGCGCCAGCGATTGACTGGAACAGTACAGAGCAACTGTCTACAATGTCAAGGTCAAACAGAATCAACAATGTGCTCAAAGACGTCATCACAAAAACAATATCAGAGAAGTTTCGATCGCACCGAAGCTTCAGAAACAGTGACATGTTCTTTTCGAGTTTGAATGGAAACAACAATAGTGAAGCATTCAGCTCAGATGGCAGTCTGTGCTCAGAACCAATGGGAAAACAGCCAAGAACACATCATCTGGCAGCATCGCTCCAAATGACAGCTAGTACAAGTAGCAGTCCAGATTTTGAGGCATGTTTGGCAGAAAGTAGGAGCACATCTGGTTCAAGCGATGGCGAGAAGAAACAAACAAAGGGGGACAAGAACATGACTAAGAAAACACGACCAAAGCGTGGCCAGTACCGCAAGTACAACCGCCAGTTGCTGTTGGAAGCGGTCAAGGCAGTCCAGAAGGGTGACATGAGCGTACACAGAGCAGGAAGCTACTATGGCGTGCCTCATTCAACTCTGGAATATAAGGTTAAGGAGCGTCACTTGCTGCGGCAAAAGAAAGCGCTGGAAAATTCCAAAAGTAGTGAATCCATGGCAGCGATTGCAGATGGAGGAAGCCATGGTGAAGAAGGTGGCAGCTCAGTACAGGGTGCTACAACGGCCTGTTCAACTGACACTGCATCAAAACTGGCCGCATGTTGCACGCCTCCGATGCTTTACTGTAAGGACCTGCTGGAGGACAACTGCAGCGGTCCCAGTTTGCCATCGATCTCGCCTTATTCCTACCGTTACCCACAAGACGATGGTATGCTTTCAGTGTCCAGCATTCCGTCAGCAACTACACCCAGTTTGCCTTTGCCCGTTGGGTGCTTTCGAAGCACATTGCCCGTTGGATTTGGGTGGCCACCGCTGATAACCGGCATGTTCCCACTGTCATCGGTTCCTGGACCCCTGTTCGATACCCAGGTTCCGAACTTTGGTTTCAGCATGTCTGCCTCAGACCTGCTCAAGCGCCTTCAGCAGAAAGTTCAAGCTAACCTGAGCGGCAGCCACGAGATGCAGAGAGAGGTGAACGATCTAGCGTCTGCTGAAGACAGACTGGCACCTCTGTCGCCAGAAATGAACAGTGGGCGAAGTAGCACCTGCAGCATTGGCTCACCACAGGTAGCAGTCAGCTGATCTTTCAGTGCGGAGGACGTGGAATTGTTTACTAGCCTTGACAACGTTTCCTATTTTGCTGTTGAGCATGAGAAATATTTCTTCTCTACACGATAAAGCAGTTTCCAACGGATGGCTTCATTTCTGTGGACATGTAGAGAATATCGTTTGATGAATTTTTTAAAGTTTGAAAAACATTCTTTGGGAATGTGGTAATAATGAGTTTAGAGAGGTTTTGTGTAAATGTTTTCAGTATTGTCAGTGTTATGGGGCTTTTAATTATTGGATTTGCAGGTGTTCTTAAGCCTCGTTATGGCTTGGAGTAAGCTAACATCAATTAATGAACATCAATTAATGCATTATACAGGCAAGGCATGCAAATCTGTGTTGTATTAATGATCAAGATTTGTGCATAGTTGCTACCATTGATGGTATTTTTCAGTTTCTGAGCTTAATTTGTCTATACAACTTCTGGCTCAAATACTTTCATGCTACTGATTAACCCAACATTCTGACTTCAGATATGATGACTAATTTAGTCTGTTAGTTTCAGATTAACCGACTAGTTCTTTTGAGTTCCTACAACATTCTATTGGTAGAACACTTTGTTCTATATAAGCAGTTGGTACAAATGATGTGATAAACTAAAACTTGGAAATTTGCATTGATGAGCAAATTTAGCTAATTGTAACACTTTCATTGTAATTTTTGTACAATTTTGCAAACTGTGAAAATATAGTTGTCATGAATTGTAATTAGGTTTCATAATGTAATTTAAATTCATTTAATGAATTTTATTATTATTTTGTATATTATAATCTCATGGTTAATTTCTTTGCTGTTGCGAAAATGATTTGTTTCTGTTTTGTGGTGGTTTTAAAAGTAAGCCTCGTGTAAAGACTAGTTTGACGAACATGGGCACGGTTAAGTAACAATAACTGCTTACATGACTTTCTCGTAGTCGCACAAAACTGTCTGACATCATTTTAATTTAGGTAATGTTACTAGTCACACGAACCTACTAGTCAGTGTTTAAGATATTTATATAATGTAATATTTTTGTTTTCAGTTCACGTTATTATTTTTTATTAGTACCAAACTGTGCTTAAACAAGTAGTGATAGTATGAGAAAACTAGTTTTTATGGTTAAAAATATTTTGAGTAACCTCTGTAATGCCATGATTTATAGAAACAAAGGCTGTGACACTAGAAGAAACTTGGCTTGGAAATATTGAATGGAAACCTTTTGAAGTAAAGTGCCCAAATGTTTATTTATATGCAGCCTGTAAACCGGAAATGGGTGCATGAAATTATCATGCATTTGCTGTTTGTAATCATCTTCAAGATAACAGATGGCCAATTACAATAAATATGTTCATATCCAAAGTGAATCTTTTATGAATAATCTGTATAGCTCTACTATTAGCTAAGTTTCTGATAGTAGTTTTGACTAAATTTTTCTGCTACCTAAATAACTTGGGCCAAAAACAATTAACAGTGCCAAGTCAGACAAAGCTAGCATTAAATATTTAAAATTTATCATGTCTAGTCAATGTAATCGAATATATTGTTTTGTGTGTATTGAAATTTATCATGTCTAGTCAACTTAAATATTTCAGTCAATGTGTGTAATAGATAAATCTGAACTTTATTCATATTAATTGTGTTTAACAATTAAATTATTTGCAATTTATTCATAGTAATGAATCATAATGTAATATTCGAATAACTGAATTTAAGGGGAAATGTAACTTTGAAGCACATTACTTATATGCAACATGGTTGTAATATTTTTAGAATTTTTTAGACCAAATTTTTGGTAATGCCTTGTGGTGAATTGTAAATTAGAAATTGCAGTTGAGTTACTAAATTCAACATCTGGAGAAGTTATCTCTACAGCTCTGAGCTCACGATATATGGCTGTCTGTAGGTAGTTTGCGTCTTGAGATTTGTCTGGAGCATAATAGCATTGTTTACATTTTAATGATGTAGTTTTTTTTTATCTGGGCTACTTTACTTCATTTGGAAATAGTTCACTTAGTTCATGATCATCATGATTCAGTTCTGATTTTTAAACTTTGACCTTTCAGTCTGATTAATTGTGATTCAATAGGAAATTGTTCCGATTTGTGGGTTGGAGTCATGTTAATTGTTTTCCAAAGTATAGTATGCATAGGATCCACATATTGCTCTCTATTAAGAATCTTAGTTAATTAAAACCGATTTACTCTAAACTATTCTTGTTTTACACAGAATTAATCATCAATTGCTAATAATTGACTTGGTTCATATGACAGGAACCATCGCTATTCATTCATACCCCAAATTTCTAAAGCGCTACTCTAAAGCTAGGTGCAGACAACCAGCTAATTCACAAGTGATGCATCATATCGGAGAGTTGTCCAGAGATCGATGTGAAGTAGGTGTCTGAGTCTGGTTGCCACAGAGACCAGAGAGAGGAGGCAGAGCAGCTGCTACAGTGGGTTTCATCAAAGCTTGGAAAATGGTGGATCGGATGGATTAGGATAGGAATTCTTGACGAGGTAAGACTTCAATTTGCAGTGGATGATGCCATCTTGGTAGCTCTTTGAACTTTCTCCTGTTGTTTTATGTTAAATTTTAGTCATGGATTTCCATAATCTGGATGCAGTTATCAAACTGTAGTCTCCAATGATTTTTACAAAACCTGAGCACTGTGTCTATTGCTGCTCACTATTGTCCTGTTGATATTGTCTGCAATTTAGTTAAGCTTTTAGCGGCTCCAGCTCATTCCTGGAACGTTTTACAGTCATACAGGTAATCACTCCTAATATATAAGTTCCTTTCTTGCCGAGTGTCAGTACTTTGCATTTCTCTTCCCTTCCCACACATCACCATATGCTTATCCATATCAACAGTTCATGCCAGTCCTGTGACTTTTGTACATTTCTTGGATCCTCTTGCATCATCTCCAATTGTTCTTCCTCAACGTCTGCTTTAAATAATTATGTATCCACAAACTTAGAAAACATTTTCATAGATATTGCTAGATAATAGCCTACATGGCTGCAGCCACTTTGTTATCTAGCAGTGCAGCTTCTTTCCATGCAAGAAGACCAGCCATAACGAAAGCTTACCTGATGGTGTCTGTGATGGGATCGTAACTGAAGGAGCCCCTGCTGGACCTATGAGCAACACATTTCTTAAGCCAAATTTCAAGGTCTGTCTGCTTTGAACTCACCTTCCTGAATATTCCATTGTGCTGTGAACTTTGGGTTACACACAACCTGGAGAGAGAGAACAGAATAGTGAGACAGTTGGCAATAATAATTGTCGTGGAAACAGCAACGCTTCAGATGATTCTGATTTCTGATGATGTCTCATAAACTGATTTGTAGGCCTAACTATGTAGGACGCTGTGCTTAGCTGACCACACCGCCTGCGAGTCTCACACCACAAGATCAGTTCTCACGGACCGGTTCAGCAGCTGCAGTCGGTTAGACCTCATCCAGTCAGCAATCCGCTCCATAGCCTACCCAGCGCCATACGCCGTCCCTGCTGAATCACGGTCGACGGGTCAATCAATCAATCAATCAATCAATCAATCAATCAATCAAACTTTATTGCAACCAACGGGTGACCACAAGCAGCCTACAGAGCAGCGTGTCAACGATGTAGAATCTCTGCTCCAGCACTGATTCATTTCCCTCTCTCAACCCTACTCCTGCCTCTCAATCATCACTCCCAATTCTCTCTCTCGCCACTGAAACTGAAGCGTCACTCCTCAACTCCCTCCCCAACCAGCAGTGCGAACTTGATCCCATGCCCAGGGCCGGATTAAGACTTTCGGGGGCCCTAAGCCAGGGGCCGGGTTAAATTACTTTGAAAAATTTATGATGACCTTTTTTTTGCTTTTCCGTCTTTTTTCCAGAAGAAAATTGTCAAATAGGACCTTTGTACCATCTGATTTATTATTTCCTGACAGTTGGGGCCCCTCAAAACGTTGTGGGGCCCTAAGCCATGTCAAATAGGACCTTTGTACCATCTGATTTTATCAGTTGGGGCTAGACCTGGGAGTCGACCCCAATAAGTCGACCCCAGTCGACTTGGGCATCCCAAGTCGAGTCGAGTCGTTTCTGCTTAGCGCAACTGACCCCCAAGTCGAATTTGTACAGAAAAGTGACCTCAAGTTGTTTTCTACACAAGTCGACTTAAACCGACTTAGGACACAAACAAATCTAAATTTATCTCGCCACACTAATGATCGTGAGGCCACGATGGCGTTTAAGCAGTTGTATAGTGTTTTTAGTGTGAACAAGCGTTTTTAAGACCTATTGTGTGTTAGGGTTGTGTTATCACAATACACCTGTAGGGCTATATATGTATAAAAATGATCTACAAGTAGTTGAGCGGGCGGTCAGCGCCGCTTGTCTTTCGTAAACATTGACTGAATATAGCTTGTACTGAGCACGTGCTAATAGCGCGGGAAAGGTTAGAAATTGCTGATTACAATCGATTTGAATAATGCAGTTGTCTTAATACAGTAGATAGAGCTGTATATTGAGAGTGAAGTGTTAAGAAATATAGTTGATTTATGTTGACGATGTACACTGAATTGAAGTGTTAAAGATAAAAGTTGATTTGCATCTCATTTGAAAGATAAAAAGAAATATTCAAAAACGCAGAACGGTACTGCGATATTATTTTGTATTAACGGCGCCGGTTGCGGCGGTTGGGCTAAGCAGTTACTTAGGCCTACTTAATTTTATCGGTGTCGATTTATCTATATCATGAGTTATTATATGTTAAAGCCTCACATGCACGTTTCATAAAACTGGTGAATCGAAATGTTAATATAAATGTTAGCGCGTCTGCCTTATCAAGAGCTGAACGCGCGCAAATCAATGAAATTTTAGTCGTCAGTGAATTCGACCCAAAGAAAGCTGGATCTCATACTAATCAATCGATCGTTTGGCGCTACTTTGGTGCACTGTATATTAGTCGTTTGCAGACGGAAAAACTGTTGTATTAGACAATGATCGACTTTATTGTCGGTGAGTGGTAGTAGTGTGGGGTGATACGCATGCATTGCTATTTGAATGACGTTAGTGGCCAAATAATTATGACAACAGAATTAAACTTTGACATTATAACACGCCATTCAGTGCAACCAGTCCGCGGTCCGCTGGAGATTCTTCTGTGAACCCATTAAAGCATCACAAAATTGCTCAAGAACAAACACAAACAGCTTAAAATAGGCCTAATGAGCAATTTTATTCATCAGGTATTGAGATCTCATTACTCATTAGTATAAGAAATTAATGCTTGCCAGGCAAATTGGCATGACATTTTTGTATTATTAGCCGTGCGTAATATACCATGTCAGAAGTCGACTTTAAGTCGGAAGTTGGTTGTTTTTCTGCCAAGTCGGGTCAAGTCGTTTTGACTCCAAGTTGTCGACTTGAAGTCGACCTCAAGTCACATTAGGGTCAAGTGGGGTCAGATTGGCTGACCAAAGTGACTCCCCAGACAGCCTTCCCCCATCGCTCCCACTGCGGGCCACTGGCGGCACCCGCCGGCTTTCTGGAGGCGTCGGCCTAGTGTGGTCATTCCTCTACTTTGCCATGATTTCAATGACTGTCGCAAAATTCTGTGGGCATTGGTCTTGCACACGGTGAGCCAGACTTTGCCGACAGTGAGATGAAGGACCAGCATTGGCCCTCGTGTTGCGCAGACTTGTCGAAATTGGGCCGCGTGTCAGAGTCGTGGTGGGAGGTTTGGAGGGGTAATTAAGGCGCAGCGGTGGATTCAATCGGAAAACAAGCGACACCACCGTTGTAGGCTGAGGAGGTGGATGGGGGAGAGGGTCACGGGAGGAGTGTGGGAGAGGGCGATGGACGGAGATGACCTAAATGCTGCCCTAGCGTTCTACAGCCTATCAGATCGCTGAATAATACAAATGGCGGAATTTCAAACAAGGAAACCTGTGTTGGGGTTTTATTGAAAATTTAAATTATAAAACGGTCAGTTGTTGTAATTTATCCGTTTTGGATCGTTCTAGTAGAAGTCGGCATTTGTTACAAGACTTTAGAGGTGAGTGTATATGCACATTATAGCATGCGTATATAATTATGTATATATATAATATATATTCAGTTCCTGACGCCAGCCATTTTGGCTGCGATGGGTACGAATAAATGTCTTCATTTAAACAGTATTTGGTCTATCTATCTAGCGTAGTCTCGGCTTGCCTTTGCTTCTCGTTCCACTTCCATCGAATCGTGCATATTCAACAGTCTTAGCCTATCACTTTTCAGCAAGATCCTTTCTCGTGTTTGGCTCGTTCTGCTCAGTCACAAATCCATTTTGCTATCAGCCTAAAACTTCACTTTTTCACATTGTTTATCCACCGTAGGCTGTCTCTCAACAGACCGACCTGGATGTTGATATGATGACAACATGGTTTTTGTGTGCCATCGGTTGTTGTCTTGTGCATTATATACAGGCGCTGTAGAAGTTATTAATATTATTAAAATGATAATATAATTTATTTAACTGTATGACTAAGACTGTTTTATGGTGCTGGGAGTTATGTTATTGAATAGTAGTGAATGTCTGCATGTGCCAGTTTTGACATACCTTTTAAACTATCGATATCTTGGTCTGTTTAACTGAAAGTTTGAAAATAGTAGCAAATTTGTTACCTCACATACATTTAGATAACTTTTGTATGTGTTAATGTCTTAGGTTATATTCAAATGGGTGCACAGTTATTAATACAATACGGTACAGTTCAATTGTATTTGATATTACCCTCCTTTCAAAGTTCACAAGTGCAGACATGACCAGACAGCAGAACATTGCTGGCTCTGAGCAGTTAAGTGAAGGACTTGCTCAAGGTCCTTCGACAGTGACCTCTGGCTTGAATAGTCAATCGTTGGCATACTAGGCTGTCAACCTTGAGATTGGGTATTTAAATCCACTCCAGGTTACACAGGTATTGAAATGTCTGTTTTACCTTGCAAGCATATACAATGACTGGACTTCTGGTGGCAAGATGAGGTGGCGAGAACAGATCACCCTCACTCATGGACCTGTAGGCAACTTCACAGACCATTGGAACATCCTGGGCATTGTGGTCAATAGAAGTTCCAGTATATAAAAGCGTACGCTTATGGTGATGTATTATATAGATGTGTGTGTGTGTTTTGTGTGCACAAGTCAATGTACTTGATAAATGGTGTTTAATTATATGCCCTTATAATTATGCGACTAACAGTGCCTTACATAAAAATGGCGGTGAGCCTGAAGAGGAGCAACGGCATGGTTGGTGGGCTTCAGGTCTGATCGTCTTTGTGATACCATTCCACACTGAGTGGCATCATTAGTTTAAACTGCAGCAGACCTGTAGAGTCATCTCTTGCCTTAGTATTTATTAAATTTAGATTATGCTTCAGTGTGGAACTCTATTTATTACTTGTTTGCTAAAGTAATTGTTTACTGCAGCCAATAATCAGAGGAATCCTATAACCAAAGGCTCTCTCTGAGGAAGCCTAATGTAGTGTAGAATAAAAAGTATTGGCTAATATATTCGTGTATAATTTAATTTTAATGTATTTTAATTGTGCATAGACAGTCGTATGTAGGCACTAAGTGTGACATATATTTCTTACTACTAGTTGTATGGTGAAATTATTAGATATTTAAGATGTTTAGTGTTTAAATACTTTAACTTTATTTTGCTATGATAGCAATAGAATGCACTGGTTTTCATTCTTTTGGGTTTCATTATTTTTAATATTAATTGCATATTTATGTTAATATGTTTGAAGTGGAATAGTAAAGCCATGTTTTAGCACTTTAACGGCAAGAGTGTACTAAAAGTGACTGGGAATCAATACAGCTCATTGTTAAAGTGTTAAATATAGCAATATGGAGCATATGGCTTCAATTTGTAACATGTCATAACCAGGGCAGATATCCGTTTCAAGAGTTCTGCTTCTTCTGTCATATCTCGTATCAACGAAGCTATATTAAGTACATTGACCATACACTGAATATTGGACATTGAACGCTAGGATTGGCCATCTGCCTTCTTAAGAAAATGAAGCCGCTAGCACTTCATACCCTAATATTTTACTGAATATGAACTGCATATCTACTAAATTACTATTTGGACATGCCTCTGGACCAGTAGGGATGTATGTGGGTCTGTATGCATGCATGTATGCATGTATGTATGTATGTATGTATGTATGTATGTACATATTTATATGTATGTATGTATGCAACAGGACATAAGAGTTATGCATTACTGCTTATTGGCCCATCACACCAGCCAAAGGATAGCAACAGACAAAGGTTAGCTTTATGTCACCTGCCATGGGTCAGAGAATTTTCAACTCCAATTTTAAAATGTCCATGGGACAGGACATAGGATAGGAAAAAGCTAATATTATTTCTATATCAATGTTAATATATTATAAGTAGAAGAAGAAGAGCAGTCCCATATGCTAAACCTGAGGCAGCCATGGGTATGAAGTCGTAGTGATTTCATTTTCTTGGCCTCTGCTTATGAGATCAGGTGACCAGTCCTCTGCTTTGCCGTTTGTTATTCCCACTGATAGTTTACGGTCAGTGTGCTTATTATAGTTTAGTTGGTTAGAGGGTACAAGAGAAGCAGAAATCTCAAAACGGATATGTCGTGTTGGTGACACGTTACAAATTGAAGTCATGTGTTCCACATTGTTATATTTAACACTTTAACAATGATCTGCATTGGTTCCCAGTCACTTTTAGTACACACTCATAGTTAATGGGTTAACTGTCCCACTATTGTTTTTTATTCTTTGCAATACAATGAACGATGTTTTACTTCAATATAATTATTTTCTTAGAAATATGCAAATAATATGTGAAGGTAATTAGAGTGAAGTTTAATTTAAATAAATAATTAACTTGTTATTATTCTGAACTGTTTTAGTATTAGCTGCTCTGCTGTTTGTAAATGTATCTATTATGGTAGTTGGTTTTATCTGCAATAGATTTCCATAAAACTGAAATAACTATAATTTAGAACTAGCCGAAATGTTCCTCTGTTGTTTGTCATTCTCTCTGATACGATGCATGGTGTTAACTTCAATATAATTATTTCAATAGAAATGTGATAATATGTTAGAGTGAAGTTGAAGCGATATTCTTATACAGAACTGGTTTAATATTAACTGTTCCACTTATTGTAATTTTTGTGATTTAATGGATAGTTTGATGCAATATAATCATTTCCACGAAACTCTGAAATCATTATAATTCAGAACTGGTTTAACTTTTCCATTGTTTGTTTTTCTTTGTAATATATTGAATCGTGTAAACTTCAACGTAATTATTGCCATAGAACTGGAAGTTTTTTCTATGTCATGCATTAGCTACATTGATAGCTGTTCAATCCAATCTCAATAGTGCATAGTCTGGGTGGGATTGTACATATAAAAGACATATAAAAATTCATCTGACAATCCATTAATTACAACTACATTCATAGAGCCCACAGTGTGGGCAAACTGTGTGCACAATCGTAGGACCCACTGTGATATAGTGTGGGCAAACTGTGTGCACAATCGTAGGACCCACTGTGATATAGTGTGGGCAAACTCTGTGCACAATCGTAGGACCCACTGTGATATAGTGTGGGCAAACTGTGTGCACAATCGTAGGTCCCACAGTGACACAGTGTGGGCAAACTATAGGTAAAATCGTAGGTCCCGCACCTGGCGATGATTTGCCACTAGCGGTACTATAAAGACCGACGCTGGGTGCAGTGACATCTTGCCCGCACCGATCCCGCCCTGAGCCATCCAGCTAACCCGTAGAGCGCAGCCTGCGCACCGCTTAGGGCTTGATGAGGTAAGACGATAAATGCCGGCCCCGCAGGGGACCCCCCTTGCGTTCCCTCACGGGTCCACAAGCGCTGGCCTGTGAAGTATGGACGGGCGTTGCCCGTCCTCCGACCCTCTGGGCTGGCGATGATAATGCGCTGTGGGCAATCAAAATCGGCACCCCGTGGGCCCTGCAAAACGTGGCTGTCTGGGTCCCAGGTCTAGTTGGGGCCCTCAAAACGCTTATAGGTTAATCCGGCTCTGCCCATGCCAACCTCTCTCCAAGAAGACTGTCCTTGTCCCTGTAATCACCAAATCATCGATCTCTCGCTCTCTACTGGCAATTACTTCCCTGTGGTAAAAAATGCAAAAACTAAAGTAAATCTTGACGATGAAAACCTATCAAACTACCGTCTCATCTCTAGTTATTCCTTTCTATTTGAGTCGAAGGCTTATGAGGTTAGGTAAGGTGCACGCTTGACCTGCTCAACCTTAAATTAACTTATCGAGCGTGTCTTTCCTCACTATGCTTAACCTTTACCCTGGTTTTTGCCAAAAAAACCAGAGTGTGCCTAATTCGCTTATCGGTATAAATACTTCTAAGCGAGCATGCACTCAATCTAGAGCCACAGTCACTATAGGAAAAATTAGGGCCTAGGGCCTATACTCATGGCCCTCCAAACAGGATAGTGAACAGCATGGTTCCAACAGCTGACAATGCGAAACCAAAGCGGGTTTTGTAGATGTAATTAGGTGGCCTAGTGTAGCGGTTGCTCGACTGTCAGTCGAGAGGTCGGGGTTCAAATTCCCACTCTAGGACAGAAATTATATGGTTCGAGATTTCTGCTCCGCGTGCGGATCCTAGCCTACTCAGCTATAATGAGTAGGCATAGGCCCTACACTGACCGTAGACTGTGACTCGGTGGTAAGATGAGACGGCGAGAGAAAGGACTGCATGGCCACCCGCCCTTATATGCCAAGGCTAAGAAAATGAAGTCGCTAACGATTCATACACATGGCTGCGCCAGGGCTGGCTTAAGGGGTTGCTCTTTTCTTCTATTTTCTTATTCTAGTATGAAACCACATCTACAGAAAGTATCTCAAGGTCCGACAGACTTCGATGTAGCTATTATGGCCACGCATTTGTCTGCCTCTCGGCCGAGATATTCTTCAACAAGGGTCAAGGGACCCAGAAGAGCTATTGCTAGTAGTTAAACGACATAATTAAGTTACTTTATTTGACATGCTTTCATTATTAGGCCTACTGGGGATATAGATGAATGGCAACAGCACTGGCGTGATGAGCAGATCATTTAGTAGGAAGCGGGCTCGATACTCGCTACCCCCCCCCCAGTGGTCGACTCAGTCTGTCATTTGCTAGGTGTCGTTGGTAAAATGAGCAGCAGGACGTGATGGGCGCCTTGCATGGCTGCCATACAGTTAAATTCGACTCCTGTAAAAAATTGTAATCCATGTCCATTCATGCTATTGCTTGTAATCATACTGCAGCTGCAGCGTTGGCCCTACGTAAATCGGTTTGACCGTTTGAATTAAGTAAAGAGGAATATAATATTATTATTACCGTTGGACAGCGCAATTGAAGCCTTGAAGAAGAACATATATAATACATAGCCTACTACGGCAAGCATTTAAAAATAGAAAATACACATTCATTCATTCATTCTTCGTTTATTGAATCCCAACAAATCAGCAAAAGAAAAATACAGACATGAAACATTGACATGGGTATTGAGAAACAACCGGTAGACCCAGAAGGAACAGAGTTCCGCTTGAATAGGGTCACCAAATTAAACACATTACAGCTGGCGACGAAGAACAGTCGTCTTTCTAATTAAACATGCATCGAAGTCTTAACTATAACTGAACAGATAGTTAAACTTAACTAAGCTACAAAACAAGTTACAAATTACAGTCGTGTGTCATTTAAGAAACTGCGCAGTTGTAGATAAATATGTAATTAGGTGGCCTAATTAACTTTGAATGTCCTGATAATTAAATGGCACCCGATACTAAATGCTTGCCCATACATACTTACTTACTACCTAATAATAATCTTTTCATTACGAATTCGTCATTTTGCGTTCTCATGGTAACGTTTTTCTTAAGCGATGACGCCATCTTTGGGCCTTTTGTCTTACGTCATCTTTCGATAGACGTTGTCATGGTGCCGCATTTTAGCCAGACGGACAGGCAAAGAAATCGTGCAAAGTGGAAGAGAAGTTGATTTTTCGAGTAAGTACACCTAACATGCTGTAGAAGAGATCTAATAAATAATAATAATAATCTTTTCTTTATTAAGCGCCTGACAAACGCACTGCGCTGTACATTTACATGTTATGCAATTTAAATCTTAACTACTAACAGAACAGACAGCCTGCAATACAGGGGTCAAGTCACGCCGTAAAATTAAAATTTGAAGTACTGTTAATCTATTTTGTACGGTGATCGATAATAGGTGATATTCATTCATTCATTCATTCAGAGCATTTATATAGCGCCCCTTCAAGAAACTACTCAGGAGCGCTCCCGGCCCAGCCACGACTAAAGAAAAAAGACTTGAGGGACTTGTAGAACCCTGTCAGATGGCTTACAAGTAAAAAACGGAGCTTAAGTGGTAGGTCATTCCAAATGGAAGGGCCAACAACCGAGAAAGCACGGCGCTGCCTAATAGCCAAGCGAGTCCGTGGAACAAGGAACTCACCCCTCGTCGCAGAGCGAAGCACCCGACGCGCTGGAACATCAGACACTGGGCGGCAAAGATCACGCAAGTAAGATGGAGCGCAGCCAAGAACACAACGAGAAACAAGAGCAGCAATGCGATATGAGATACGCTGAGACACAGGCAGCCAATGCAACACATCACGCATGTATGCAGAGACAGGAGAGTACTTAGGAAGCCGTCCAATAAGCCGAGCAGCCGAGCGTAGAACTCGATCTAGTCGCCCCAAAACACCAAGGGGAAAGCCAGCAAGTAGTGAGGAACAGTGGTCAATTCGACTAGTAACAAAGGCATGAACAAGGACCACAACTGCATCATGAGAGAGAGAGAGCGAGAGACCACTCGAAGCTGACGAAGCTGATAATAACAACTCCGTGCAATTGAGTTCACATGTTGAGATAAAGTAAGCTCGGAGTCAAGAGAAATTACCTATAATAACACTAATTTACTGTAGACTGTATTTTTCGTGTAGGCCCTATTGACATTTCGTATTACAACAACGTCGTTAAAAACAATTTTTCACACTCTAATTGCAGAACTAATTAAATTTAATAGTGTGAAGCTTAAAGGTGCCGCTGAAATGCATACCGACAATCAAGAAATCCCGTTGCCGGTATTTGTTGGTACGACTGTTTATGAACAAACGCGAAAAATAAATTTATTGATAAATTACATCATTTTGAGTTTGTCGGTTTTATATGATCGTGTGTCTGGGATGGTGAGTGGATTTGGTAGCACTGTTTGTGACTACTTCAGTTCTGTGGGTGCTGTCTGTCCTCGCAACATGCAGACTGGTGTATTTACAACACATATATTGACAACGTTGATCATAACCCTTCAACACACACTATCAACTGCACTTCTTTTCATGGGCAGGGCTGCCGATAGAAATTCCGGGCCCCTAGGCAGAGCAGTCATGAGCCCCTAACTATCCTTAGACTTTGTGAGAAAATTTTTTAAAAAACAAACTGAAATAATAATAGTGCGGGTACAACCCTTCAAAATTATATTTATATATGCAACTATTGTAGTTAAGTGTCCGTAATATTACATTTTAAAAGGCATAAATCATAAACTTTGTATAACTGATTATAATATTTTTCATAAGTTGATTGCTGGGCCCAGCCCGGGCCCCTAAAAGTCGCCGGGCCCCTGGGTTTTTGCCCCCCCCCTGTCTCGGTGGGCCTGTTCATGGGACTGGAATTTCATTGTTTCAACATCCAGGTGAAACCAACAGACAGCAACCCAGTATAGCGACATTATTTGCAGATGCTGTGTCTGCACGAGAGTCATCTTGACTTCACACATTACCTTTCCTATGCATAATATGGGTAATACTTTGAATGTCCTGATGACTCATTCTGATTCTAAATCACTTCATTCTGTTACTTCTGTTCTGTAGAGTCATATTTTTCGACACCAACCAAACTGCTCTCAGTTTCACCAACTGTTGAAGGCTGCCTTTTTCCTCATGGCCTGGGTTGGGAGTGCCTCTGAGTAAGGATCTTGGAGGGGCGCTATATAAATTTTGATTGATTGATTGATTGATCGTCATCAAACTTACAGATCTCCCCTTTACAGTCTGCATATCGTAAGTTTAACTCAACAGAATCTGCCTTCTTACTGTTCATAATGACATCATTATGTTCAATGGACATGGGTAAAGTGAGAGCACTTGTTCTTCTTGACTTGTCTGCTGCTTTTTATGCTGTGGATCATTCTATTATTCCTCATAGTCTCAAGAACTGGTTTGGGATCTCTGTTCCTGCACTAAATTGGTTTAGTACTTATCTTAGTCCATGAACTCAATCAGTGTATGTAAATGGTAATTATTCATCTACTGCTTTGCTGGCATGTGGTGGACCACATGGTTCTGTGCTTGGTCCTCTTTTGTTTACATTATACACCACACCATTAGGACCATTGCTGGATAATCATTCGTTAGAGTATCATTTCTGTGCTGATGATACTCAAATCTTTGGTCTATGCTCTAAAATCTTTGCATGAACAAGAATTTCAAGACGGTCGACATTTTAAATCTTTGAATGTGCAAGAAATCTTAGAATGAACAAGAATTTCAAGACGGTTGACGTTTTAAGCAACCGCAGACAGCAAGAAACCAGCACAATGAACAGACTGTATGCGATCACAGAAGCAAAGATTTGAGTAAGAAATTTCATTTTTTTCCTTTGCATTAATTAAGAAATAGATTATTCATCGTTCCACAAAGTTGTTTGATGGTTCATTTAAGTTATATTAATCAGCAAAGCTAATGGACATCAGAACACGCTTAAAATTTCGTTTAGCCTACATCTAATAAAAGTAAAGACCAGCGATGGTGTCCCGTAAACTCCCGTTGTTAGCGTGCAGGACAAAAGGCGCCGTCAAAAGCGCGCCGTCAATTTAGCGCTGCAAAATATGCCCATCACATGTGCACCGACGAAAGTGCACAGCATAGACTACAAGACTACTGTTCCTTTGAATGATAGACTGCAAAACATTTTCCACTTCGATTGATTAAATTTGTGTAATAATTATCAATTGACACAATAGTAGGCCTAATGTGTGTCTCACACTCTCACTCGAAGATGGGAACTTAATATGCCTTTTATCAAAAAATAATAATTATTGCACGATTTAAGTTGTCGTCTTCGAGTGAGCACACACATCAAGGTAATTTATAGTTTTAGTGTTTTAAATTTTTCGCCCATTGAATAGGTAAAACTGGGTTTTAGCGTAGAAAATTATACTAGGTGGTTTAGAAGTTGGATCGATGAAATGAATTCTTGCTTAAATTGAAGTTGGATTAATGAAATAATTCTTGCTTAAACTGAAGTTGGATTGATGAAAAATAATAATGCTACAATGGGGGAATAATTTAGAGCGCAAAACAGATTAATTCCCAATTTTTTCCGTTTTGCGCGATATTGACTTATTAATTATTGTAGCAGAGTTATTTTCATTTTGTGTGTCTCTGTGTCTCGATGTATGCGTGCTATTATTGCCACGCATTTGTCTTGCGCACAATTGACGGTACGCGCTTTTGACATCGCGCATTTGTCCTGCGCACTAACGACAGGGTGCCACCAGCGATAGATGGTAGGTAGCATTGCAGCCAAACAAATCAGGTAAGGATTGAATTGTATGATGGTGAATTTTCATCATGGGCACTCAACCCAAACTATTACATTGACGCTATATATAAGAGTGTTTCGTTCATGATAATTTTCCGTGATATTTTCGAGTCCCCAAAGTTGCAGGCCTTGTGTGACTGCATGGTTCGACACCCCACTGCTTGGTATCTGTGTCACTGATACCCTGGCTCTCGAATACACTGCAGCTATCAACCGGTTGCTATGTAAGAAGAAGAAGCAGAGCAGAAGCAAAGTAAGCCATGGATATGAAGAGAAGCGAATTCATTTTCTTAGCCTCCGAATATGAGTGCCTAGGTAGGTGTACGGGCCCAGGCGCCACGGAACCAAAGTCACAAGTTTTGTTCTGTGACCCGGAGGCTGAAGCATACACAACTTTTTTGGAAATATTATTACTATAAAAAAATAATACAGTGTATATATATATACTCTGATATAGGATATAATGTATAAGACCATAATAAGAAATCATTGGCATGGTGTAAACGCAATTATGCCAGTGCATGGTGTAGAACCCAGTAAGATCAGAATAAAAGATCGTTGGAATGCTCTAAATTCGAGAAAGACCAGTGAATATTAAAGGATCATTTTGCCTGGTGTAAAATCCAGAAAGATTATAATAAAGAGATCAGTGGTGTGGTCCAATTTTCACTAAAACCAGTGCTTGCACAAGGCTCACTGGCATGGTTTAAAACCCAGTAAGACCAGAATTAAAGATAACTGGCATAGCTCACAATTCCAGTAAGATCAGTGCATACACAAAACTCATTGGCTTTGTGTAAAACCCAGGAATACCAGAATAAAAGATCACTTGCAGGGTCTGAATTCCAATAAGACCAGTGCATACACAAGGATCATTGGCATGGTGTAAAACCCAGTAAGACCAGAATAAAAGATCACTAGCATGGTCTCAATTCCAGTAAGACCAGTGCATATTAAAGAATCATTGGCATAGTGTAAAACCAAGGAAGACCAGAATAAAAGATCACTGGCATGGTCTAAATTCCAGTAAGACCAGTGCATACACAACTATCATTGGTGTGGTGTAACTCCCAGTAAGACCAGAATAACAGATCACTGGCATGGTCTACATTCCAGTAAGACCAGTGCAAACATTAGGCTCATTGGCATGGTGTAAAACCCAGTAAGACCAGAATAAAAGATCTCTGGCATGGACCACATGGCCTAAATTCCAGTTAAGACCAGTGCATACACAAGGTTCATTGGCATGATGTAAAACCCAGTAAGACCAGACTAAAAGATCCCTGGCATGGTCAGTTAGACCATGCCAGATCCCTGGCATGGTCTAAATTCCAGCAAGACCAGTGCATACTCAATGATCATTGGCATGGTGTAAAACCCAAAACCCAGAAAGACCAGAATAAAAGATTTGTGGCATGGTCTGAATTCGAGTAAGACCAGTGCATGTATACAAACATAATTGGCATGGTGTAAAACCCAGTAAGACCAGAATAAAGATTACTGGAATGGTCTAATTTCCAGTGATACAAGTGCATGCAAAATGATCACTGAAATGTTATAGTACCCAGCAAGACCAGCGCAAAAGATTACTGGTATGGTCTCAATTCCAGTAAGACCAGTACATACTCATGTATCATTGGCATGGTGCAAAAACCAACAAAGACCAAAATAAAGGATCACTAGCATGGTCTAAATTTCAATATGACCAGTGCATACTCAAGGTTCATTGGCATGGTGTACAAACCAGTGAGACCAGAATAAAAGATCATTTGAAAGGTCTCAATTCTAGTAAGACCAGTGCATACACAAGAATCACTGACATGGTTTAAAACCTAGTAAGACCAGAATAAAGATCACTGGCATGGCCTAAATTGCAGTAAGACCAGTGCATACACAAGGATCATTGGCATGGTGTAAAACCCTATAAGTCCAGAATGAAAGATCACGGGCAGTTTCTAAATTCCAATAAGGCCAGTGCGTACTCAAGGTTCATTGGCATGGTGTACAACCCAGTAAGACCAGAATAAAAGATCACTGGCATGGCCTAAATTCCAGTAAGACCAGTCCATACACAAGGATCATTGCATGTTGTAGAATCTAGCAAAACCAGAATAAAGGATCACTGGTATGGTCTCAATTCCAGTAAGACCAGTCCATACACAAGGATCATTGGCATGGTTTAAAAAACCCATACTTCGCAAGAAAAGGTCACTGGCATGGTGTCAACTCTTGGAAGACTAGCAAATATTGAAGGATCATTGGCATGGTCGAAATCTCAGTAAGACCAGACTAAAAAGATCACTGGCATGCATAGGCGTAGCTACATGGAGGCACGAGGAGGCAGTTGCCTCCTCTTGCTTTCTTTATAATATATTATACTGGAACTCCAATAACCAGAATTTTGCCAAGTTGCCTCCTCTTGAATTTAAGTCTGGCTACGCTCCTGCTGGCATGGTCTGAATTCCAGTAAGACCAGTGCATAGGCCTACTCAAAGATCATTGGCATGGTGTAAAACCCAGTAAGACCTGAATAAAAGATCACTGGAAGGGTCTCAATTCTAGTAACACCAGTGCATTCACAAGGATCATTGACATGGCTTGAAACCCAGTAAGACCAGAATAAAAGGTTATTGGCTTGGTCTATAATTTTTGTAAGAGAAGCGTATATTAAAGAATCATTGGCATGTTGCAAAACACAGTAAGACCAGACTAGAAGATCAGTGGCATGGTCTCAATTTCAGTAATTCCAGTCCATACACAAGGATCATTGGAATGTTGTAGAATGCAGCAAGACCAGGATATAAAATCACTGGCATGGTCTAAATTCCAATAAGGCCAGTGCATGCATACTCACGGATCATTGGCAAGGTGTAAAACCCAGTACGAACAGAACAAAAGATCACTGGCATGGTCTAAATTCCATTAAGAACAGCAATATTTAAAGAACCATTGGAATGGTGCAAAACGCAGTAAGACCAGACTCAAAGATCACTGGCATGGTGTAAACTGCAGTAAGACCAGTGCATACTCAAGGTTCATTGGCATGGTGTACAACCCAGTAAGACCAGACTAAGAGATCACTGGCATGGTCTAAATTCCTGTAACACTAGTGCATACACAAGGATCATTGGCATGGTGTAAAACCCTATAAGTCCAGAATGAAAGATCACAGGCAGTTTCTAAATTCCAATAAGACCAGTGCGTACTCAAGGTTCATTGGCATGGTGTACAACCCAGTAAGACCAGAATAAAAGATCACTGTCATGGTCTGAATTCCAGTAGGACCAGTGCATAGGCCTACTCAAAGATCATTGGCATGGTGTAAAACCCAGTTATACCTGAAATCCTGAATAAAAGATCACTGGAAGGGTCTCAATTCTAGTAAGACCAGTGCATTAACGAGGATCATTGACATGGTTTAAAACCCAGTAAGACCAGAATAAAAGGTTACAGGCATGGTCTCAATTTCTGTAAGAGCAGCATATATTAAAGAATCATTGGCATGGTGCAAAATGCAGTAAGACCAGACTCAAAGATCACTGGCATGGTCTAAATTGCAGTAAGACCAGTGCATACACAAGGACCATTGGCATGGTGTAAAACCCAGTAAGACCAGAATTAAAGATCACCGGCATGGTCTCAATTCCAGTAAGACATGTGCATACACAAGGATCATTGGCATGGTGTAAAACCCAGTAAGACCAGAGTAAAAGATCACTGGAAGGGTCTCAATTCTTGTAAGACCAGTGCATACACAAACATCATTGGCATGGTTTAAAACCCAGTAAGACCAGAATAAAAGGTTACAGGCATGGTCTCAATTTCTGTAAGAGCAGCGTATATTAAGGATCATTGGCATGGTGTAAGACACAGTAAGACCAGAACAAAAGATCACTGGCATGGTCTAAATTTCAGTTAGACCAGCACACTTTAAAGAACCATTGGCATTTTCATGGTGCAAAACGCAGTGAGACCAGAGTAAAAGGTCACCGGCATGTTCTAAATTCCAGCAATACCAGTGCATACTCAAGGATCTTTGGCATGGTGTAAAACCCAGTAAGACCAGAATAAAAGATCACTTGTGAGGTCTCAGTTCCCGTAAGACCAGTGCATACACAAGGATTATTATTGGCATGGTTTAAAACCCAGTAAGACCAGAATAAAAGGCCACTGGCATGGTCTCAATTCCTGTAAGACCAGCACATATTAAAGAGTCATTGGCATGGTGCAAACCCAGTGAGACCATACTAGAAGATCACTGGCATGGTTTCAGTTCCAATAAGACCAGTGCATACTCTGTAACTCAAGAATCATTGGCATGGTGTAAAATATCAAGGTAAAGTATTATTTCTAAAGCTTAATGCACCCATTCTTAAAAGCCTTTCGAAGCTCTAAACAAATTATGTAGCGCGTCTTAATACGCACCTGATGCGACTGTAGGCAGTTTCACATAGCTTTATTGTAACTATAAGTATTAGGCCTAACTAAAATAAAAATCCAGTAACTATAACTATAACTATAACGACAATATAATACTTAGTATAACTGTAACTATAACTAAAATATGAAGCCATTAGCTATAACTGTAACTGTAACTAAAATAAAATCTGTAAGGAGAAACAATCTGTTCAAAACTTAGCGTGGAGCACCAGCGTATTCTTGAGCAGCGTTGCGTCAGAGTAGAGCTAGAGGTTCTCCGGAGCATCGTATTTTATCTATGTCCCGAAGACACGACGTGAAGCATTAAATCAGGTTGTTAGACGATCAAAGAGAGAGAGAGAGAGAGAGTTGACAGAGGAGCTGCTACAATGGTTTATGTTTAGGTTGAGAGAAATAATTGGACAGCGGTGGAATGGGTGGATGAGGGTATTAAAAGGTCTGACTGGTCACAAAAGGTAGCCTAAGTGATTCAGTTGAATTTCACTAGGCCTACGTGTGTGCAGTAGCATCATCATCATCATCAGGATCCATGGGCCGAAGGCCCGTAGGTGTCCAACGCTTGCATCAGATCCATGGGCCGAGGCCCGTTTGGAGTCCAATGCTTGCATTGGATTTCATACGTATTTTTTCTTTACGAACGGAGTATCTGCACCCATCCGTTCGACCTTCGCACTTCTCCCTTAAAGAGAGTTCCAGGCTTAGGACTGGCTCTGATATCCACTATTTTGTGGTATAAGAGGCGGCGATGCCGCCCACGTTTGCCAGCTTTTCAGGGTTCCTGCTGAGCCTGTCCACCTCGCGTAGCGCCCTAGGTGGTACTTCAGCCAAGACCTTCACCACTGATGGCATAGCCTCAGCAGGCACTCCCCTACTTACTGTTGCCACCCCCTCACCACGTTGAGGTGTGAGTCGGACTTTGGGAGGGGGTGCAGTAGCATACAGAAGAATATATCCATCCTTCAGATAAAATCTTCAGCATTTGAAACGAGTGTTCGGAAGGTGGCGTTTTATCTCCCGCATACCAGAGCCCTGGCGCATACCATTGCAGACCACCCAAATTTTCCCTCGAGATCCAACAGATGCACATCAAAGCCTCAGGGCTTGTATCCTTGAGAATATAAAGCCTGCAAAGTGATGGTTCTGTCCAGAAACCCTAGTCTAATCGATATTCGTGTGATCACGGTTAATGCACACGCATCGTGCTCTTAGATTAAGGCTTTGCGCAAAAAAGGTGGGCCTATTATAGTAGACCTAATCACAATGTAAGAAATACGATTTCTTACATCATGACCTAATTAAGTCAACTTAATAATAATAATAATAATATCTTTTCTTTAATAAGCGCCTGACAAACGCACTGCGCTGTACATTTACATGTTATGCAATTGAAATCTTAACTACTAACAGAACAGACAGCCTGTAATACAACGGCGCTAATAGCAGCCTACAAACATATCCGCCCAACGGGGGCTCGAACTCGGTACCTCTCGCTCTCTACGCCAGATGTTTTCCAATGCGCCACGCCCCCCACTTGACCACCATTGGGAACTCATAACCTGCTATAACTAGAAAAAAACGACAAGTTCTTTGTAAAGAAAGAAGATATCTCAAAATCATAACGGGAAATGGTTGGCTTGCATGCGATACATTAATAAGACATTAGCCTAGAGATGATGATCGCAATTGCCTTAGTTTTTTTATAGTGTTATCTGGGACTATTATTACTGACAGTAATAGTAATAATAATCCCAGGTGTTATTGTATCAAACAGTGGCGGCGCCAGGATTTCCGGTTTGGGGGGGCTGTAGCCCTAAGCCCTTCCTTTTCTCCCCTCCCTCTTTTCCCCTTCCTGTACCTCCATCCAGAGGCGCAACCATGGTCCAGAAGTTGGGGGACCTAATAGAATGTCTGAGGGGGATTGCGAGCGCCGAAGGCGCGAAGCTGCGATTGCCGAAGGCAAGAAGCCCCTAACGACTAGGGGTATGGGGGAGCGTCGTAAGCTCCCCATCGGGGTCTGGGGCGGAGCCCCAGAAACTGACGCAATTTTGAGCATTTCATGCCAAATGCAGTACATTTTGGGCTCTAATTTACCTGAAATTTTTCACCGATGATTTCGATATAAAAGTACCTAAACCATCTAGATATGTGAAAAAATATGACTTTATTATATGAATAAACTGAGATTTTAGGTTTTAGAAGAATACCACTCGCAGTCTCAGAAGTAAAAATTGAAATGTCCTCCTAGGCTTCTACCACGAGCCTTAGTAGAATTTTAAAGCGTGATAAGTAGGCTACAGGTTTAGAGTGAAATTATACAGCAACATCCTGCACTGAATTCTTATAGACTCAGTTGAGTTTAGCGGCTTTAGCCTTACTCTGTATTCTATCGGCCAGGTCCAGCGATTTGTTAGGGGACGGACCTACTAGAACGTTCGAGTGGGGGAAATTGCGAGTGCGGAAGGTGCACGTACAGCCGCGATTGCGGAAAGCAAGAAGCCCCTAACGACTACAGGGATACGGGGAGCGTCGTAAGCTCCGCCAACGGGGTCTGGGGCGGAGCCCAAGACGACGACGCAATTTTGAGCATTTAATACCAAATGGAGTGCATTTTGGGCTCTTGTTTACCTCAAACTTTTCAAAAGTTGGGGGCACCGTCCAAGCCTGCCCGAAAGTTGGGGGCACGCGTCCTACGGGTCCCATAGGGTGGTTGCGCCTATGCCTCCATCCCTTCCCTCTTCTATACCCGACACAAAACCTGCAGACAATGGAATCAATATACTGTACAGAAGTTTGAGCTCTATCACAAGAAAATCTTTAAGATGTTCCCAAATTACTTCTTTCATAGACCCTTACAGCTGTTACTGGGCATTGATTTGAAACAGGTTCTTGCAAGTTTTACTATTCTCCACTTAGATTGATTGAAAACTATACAATAAACACGTTAAATCCTAATGTTTATTTCCTTGTAAAGCACAAATTTAATGTACATAAGCGACATAAAATCCCTAACAAGTTATTAGGCCTACAGCATTTTGCTACAGGAAAACTTTCAAACATGAATTTATTTGAACTGCAACTATGCCTCCTGTACAAACAACATGATGACAAACTTACATTCCCAATCACACTTTTTGTGTCTGAAATACTTCATGTTGGAATAAAGCCATCATGCAATACTACACCAAACCCATTAAAACATCAACATCATGAAGTTGAAAACACTTTACTTAAGAATTATTATCCATGGCAACACTTGGAAATTCTAGAAAAATAAAAATATAACAAAAAGTTTTTGAAAGAAACTTAAGGAAAACTTCGTAAATCTATAGCAGAAACCCCAAGAAAATAATTAATTAAATATTGATCGCATTAATCTGTTTCCCGCAATCCCGCTATTAGGCCCTTTTGCTTTTAGAACGGAAGTGAGTCAGTCACGCACTCAAGCAACCATAATAATTATAAGAAAGAGGTCGTTGCACGCAACTGAAACCGTAAAGTCAGTAAGAATAATCGGTAAAGATTAACCCTAGGGCTACCAAGCTTTTTTTGTAACACGGACTACCAAGGGGGGTGGTTACCACCCCCCCTGGATTTCGTGTTTGGTTTTACATATCATAACTTGTAATATAGCATTGGATTCAGCATTCATTTCTGCACAGAATGGTATATTTAGTTGTACATTATGTGAATGCACCTCGAAATTACATCACTTTTAACAACGGGACCCATTAATTAGCAATATTGTATATTATTGCGTACATTTTGTACTTTTTGGATAAACAAATATAAGATTATGTGTGTTTTGAAACTAATCTATGTATAAAAGATACACAAAATCATCCCTACACATGTTTATATAGTATAAATGTACATCCATACATATATATCCATACATATATATCGGTTTACGTTATAACGCTGTATTCAGCCATTTTCACACAGATTACGCGTATTATTATTTATTTTGATCACTTCCGGTATTCAAAAGACAAAGATGTAGGTATGCAAATGAAGCCCTTCATTCCCTCTAAAGAATGGTATCTTTGTTTCTCTTCCAGGAAGACAAATGAATACGCTACAGACAAAAAACTAAGGGGAGTGCTTCCATTCAGCCATTTTTCACGCATGTTACGCGTATTATAATTTATTTTGAGCACTTCCGGTTGTCTCAGGTCAACTCAGTGACCATAGAAATGTAGCCCCACATTCCCTCTATAGAATGGTATAATTTGTGTCTCTTAATATTAAATGACGGATAAGATATAGTCGAAAATCTAGGGGGTGGTATCCACCCCCCTGGTACCTCGGGTATATTGGGTATAACTTTTGAACGGTGTGAGATATCATCTCACATTTTACCTCAAAACGTGTGCAAATGAACCCCTACAGCTACCTAAAAGGTCAAAGTTTTATTCCATACGGAAAAAGTTTGAGATGAAAAAAAACCTAGGGGGTGGCAACCACCCCCCCTTGGTAAAGATTAAAATAGGCCCTGTGAGTCTGTGACCCTGTCCATCATAATCAAGTAATATAATTGCCTCACTGCCCGAGATAGTTGATGATTTCGTTGCCGTTGGTCACTGTTCAGTTGGCTTATTATGAAGTAAGCATTGGCAGAGATTTCCCACTTTTTGTTTGGGGGGCTGAGCCGCAGTTAGGGGGCTAAGCCCCCCTAGCCCCCCCTGGCGCCGCCACTGGTATCAAATTAGAATTCAGACCTACAGGTGCCCTAATTCGGACGGTGGCCCTTGATGCTTCGAGGACCCTAGGCGGCTGCCTAGTTTGCATATTTAGTAATCCAAGCCTGTCTTGTCCTTACAGCTGAAACCGCAACCTCTAGGTTTACTAGCGCTGCAGCTAACGGAGACCCGTATTATGTAGTATTGTAGTGGATCTATACTTACTTAGACGTCTAATCTATAGAGATAACATAACATAACATAACATAACAAGGGTTTTAAGTGGTTCAGAAGACGTTTAGTCTGTGTTAGAACCACTGCAATTAACCTGGAACATGATTAATAGCCCAATTTTCCTAGCTTCTTCTTAAAAGCTGTGATAGTGTCCACTGAGACAGTACTATCATCCAAACTATTCCACAAATCTACAACTCTTGCACTGAAGCATTTCTGTCCTAATGTCCCTTTCGGTTTCTTAAATAATTTATACCTATGTCCCCGAGTTGCCTTGTTTGGTGCTAATTCAAAAAACTTCTCCTTCTGCACTGCCTCCTTTCCAGTAATAATCTTGTAGGCTTCAATTAGGTCTCCTCTGCTCCTCCTTCTCTCCAATGTTGTTAGTCCACACCTTTTCAACCTTTCTTCATATCCCAAATCCTTGTAGCCCCAAATCATTTTTGTAGCTCTTCTTTGCACCTTCTCCAGCTTTTCCATGTCCTGTTTCAGGTAGGGACTCCATACCTGGATGCAGTATTCCAACTGTGGCCTAACCAGTGATTTGTATAACCTCAATATTGTATCCTTGTCTCTGGTGACTATTGTCCTTCTTATCATGCCTAAAGTCGAGTTAGCCTTTTTTGATGCTTCAGCACATTGCCTAGAGGGTTTTGCACTCTTGTGCATAATCACTCCCAAGTCCCTTTCTTCCTCACTCACTTTCAACACCATGCCCCCCATTTCATATGAAAACTCGCTGTTTCTCTTCCCCATATGCATCACTGAGCACTTTTCCACATTAAAGAGCATCTGCCAGTCCTGTGACCATCTGAACATTCTTCTTAGATCTTCCCGTAGTATCTCCGCTTCTTTTTCATTTCCCACTGCTCTACATAGTTTGGTATCATCTGCAAATTTAGAAATTTTAGATAAAATCCCATCATCTATGTCATTAATAAAAAGTACGAACAGCAATGGCCCAAGCACTGATCCTTGTGGCACTCCACTTAGCACTGTCGTCCAGCTAGAATGTTTGTCACCTATGCCCACCTTTTGTCTTCTTCCTGATAGCCAGCTTTGAATCCATGCTAGTACCTGCCCTCTAATCCCGCATGCTTGCAACTTCTTGGCCAGTCTTTTATGAGGTACTTTGTCAAATGCCTTGGCAAAATCTAAGTAAATTACATCTACAGGCTTTCCCTCATCTATCCTCTCATAGACTTCCTCAAAGAATTCCAAAAGATTTGTCAAACACGAGCGACCTCTAGTAAATCCGTGTTGACTGCCCTTAATAATGTTATGCTCATTCAAGTGTCCCACTATATTATCCTTAACAATTCTCTCCATGACCTTACACACAACACTGGTTAAACTTACTGGTCTGTAGTTACATGGTTCACTTCTGTTTCCTTTTTTAAACAATGGCACTACAAGAGCATCTCTCCATTCCTGTGGTACAACTCCAGTCTGTATCGCTTTATTAAAGATCTGTGCTAATGCCTCTCCAATTTCTTCCCTCACTTCATGTAAGAATTTAGGATGTAGTTCATCTATTCCTGGACTCTTGTCAGTTTTTAACCTTTTCAGCTGTTCCACCACATTTTCCTTAGTGAACACTATATGTGTTAGTCCTTGACCACCACTCTCTAAAAATGCTTGGTTGGGTTCAGGGATGTTTCCTAATTCCTCCAATGTAAACACTGAGCTGAAATATTTATTAAGCGTTTCAGCAGCTTCCACATCATCCACAATAACTTCTCCATTCTCCTCTTCCTTTTTCAATGGCCCTACCCTTTCTTTCCTTTTCTGCTTGCTTCTCACATAGTTGTAGAAACTCTTGCTGTCTTCTTTTACATTTCTTGATAACTTCTCCTCAAAGCTTTTTATTGCTTTCCTGTTTGCATTATTGCATATGTTTCTTTTATTCACATACTTTGCTTTTGATTTCTCAAGTCTTACAACATAGTCACAGTCCAGTCCATTCTTTCTTTCCTTCTTCAACTGCTGAAAATTGTTAGATGGTTAGATGCTGCACTACACGGCATCTCAATCGGCGCCGATTCGGCGGGTACTTGTCTCGTTTGTCTGCATTGCGTCGGGAGAGCTTTATTTCACATTCGCTACAAAAACCGCCGGTGGCAAGGACATGTAGCCTACACCTCAGGCGCGGGGGAGATGGGGGTCAATATTTCACGAGGCGTCACCGCTGTAGACCACACTCCGCCGCCGACGCTGCCGGAAGACAGGCGGCTGTCGTCACCGCGCAGACGACCGAGTCGCCGGGCGTGGATCCGTCGGTGTATGAGGCGTTCCGTTGGTGTCATGCGTACGCGGTGTTCGCAGTTCCTTTGTATCGTCAAAGGCGGTGAAATTCTCACTGTCATAATCCGCAGTTCGTTGGGTCCTTCGACGTTGAAATTCTTCATGTCGCAGAACTATTATTCGGAGAATATCGTGAGCTCGAATTATGTTCGTCGTCGTTCGTTGAGATGGTTGGATGGAGGAGGTTGTGAGGATGTATGTTTTTGATTGCACAATATAGCAGTTATGCTATGTAGCTCAGTAGCTGTTATGTTGATCAAGTTTTTGCTCAGTGTTCAATTTCTTGTCCGATTGCGGGATTGAGAAAATGACAGTTTGTTATACAAGACCATGTATATACATAATTTACCTTAAGTATAAGTCGTTAACTAGTACAGCTAGTCCGCTATTCCATTTGTGTCAGAATTCTTGACACAACCGATATCAGTATTATTGAACTAGCAGAGGATTTTATATTATGACTATATAAACGTCTGTAGCAGGCTTAATTAAGTGAATCGTTGGATGGATGTCAGTCTTTTACAACATACTAGATATAAGCTCAGCAAATTGTAATTTTATATAGACTTTTAAGTCTAAAGAACAATTAAAAAACCTTTGAAAAGAATGCCAATCTGCATAATTTCGTTATTTCTGGCAAAGAATGAGCTTCGAGGCTTCAGTAGGTAATGCAACTCGCTCTAGTTTTACAAAGAGTGCGACAACTGGCCGTGATATTGAAATGGTGGATTACAGACAGTCACCTCGACACTGGCTGAAACGGCGCTCTTATGTCTTAGCAGCAGAACCAGAGTTGCGCAATGACACAGACGGCGGAAAGTGTCTGTTGAACCCCGAGGTCATTTCACAACCCGTAGAGAAGGAGGTTACATACAGTTACATGTCACATCACAGGTCACATTACCAAATGACTCTGCAAGGAAAAGTCTACAACTTCCTCGAAAGACCAACTGGATGGAAGTGCTTCATGTACCACTTCACAGTGTAAGTTTATTGCTTTCTTAATTTTGATGCCACTGTATATATTAGGTCTTCCAGAATATGATTTTACAGAAAAGTTTTTGTTTAAAATATAACTTTATGACAGATATGAGTATTAAATTTACCCATTTAAACTATTTCAGAAGGAGAGGAAATCAAATACTCGAGTTGTGACTGAAACTCACTCAGAAAGTCAGTCAATGAGAAGGATGTTGGGCAATAAATATACGCAGCCTACAAAGCATGTCCGCCCTAACGGGGCTCGAACTCGGTACCTCTCGCTCTCCATGCCAGTGTGTTATCCAATGCGCTATCAGGCCCCTCTGAGTAGCCAAACAGAATTGCTCTGCCAAGCAAGGTCTTATTTACTGGGGCATGCAGCTGACAATTCTGTATTTAAATGCTGATCTTAAGACATATAAACAGAGATGAAACAAGTGATGGGATTCATTTTGATGCAATTCTTTGATAAATGACTTCAACTGTTTATAATCTAGTCTATGGTGCCGGCCATCTGGTCAAGCTTATGCTACAAAAGATCTGCTCTGTTCACTCTCTGTTCTTCAAATATGTAGACTGGATCATAGGCATTTTACATCGGCTCTAGTTTGTAAATCAATCAATCGGAATTTATATAGCGCTCTTTTAAGAGGCACTTCCGACCCAGACCAGGCAGAAGAAAACAGTCTTGAGCAACCAGTCTTGAGCAACTGATACAACAGAAATGAGAGGACCCTAGAGAGGAGACAAATATCCAGAGGGAATCCGTTCCATGTCTTTGATTCGATCACGGAAATGCCCTACAACTGCATAATAGCTGTACAAGCAAAAGGAGCAGCCAGGTCTTAGTGGGTGGAGGAGCGGAGGCTGCAATCACTTTGAGACGATAGATAAGTGCCACACTCAAGAGGCATTGCCGGACCAAGGAGGAAATCCTAATGGAGATGCATTGGGGTAACTAGCTGATTGTACATGCCCTGGCTGCTTGGCTGTCATCAAACGATCTTCGGTTGAATTCTGATAAGACCAAATTTATTTGGCTCGAACTCAAAATCGGATTCAATTCTCTAAGATTGATCTTTCTGCCCTTCGCTGGTCTTTTCCTGACATCACATTCTATACCTCTGTGCAAGACCTGGGCGTTATTCTTGATCAAGAGCTAACTCGTCTTAACATGTAAACAATGTGTGTCATACCTGTTACTATCATCTCCATGAGATCCATTCTGTACGACTATTACTTACTACACAGTCATGCTGCTTCTGCGCTGATCCACGCTTTCCTCCAGAATTGATTTTGGAAATGTTATCTATTCTGGTCTGGGCTTCTCTTATCTTGAAAGTACGGTCTGTTTTTAATGCTTCTGCTCGCCTGATTTGTGGCATCTGGAAACGTGGCCATATATCTGACATATATTTGGCAATATATCTGTTACCGTCGCCATGTAACAAACAAGCTCATACACGATTCAAGAAATTCTTATTTCTACAGCCAACTTGAAAGAGCTAAAACCCACAGGACCGATGGCGCTTGTCCCAGCATCTTCTGCATTCTAAGGAGACGAGACTGTCGGCTGCCAATGCTCAAATCTGCCTTTAATGACATACTACCTGTCACCTACTTTGAGTCTTTAATCTTCTCAAGGGCATAGTCCCTAAATCATCCCAAATGGACTTCATACCTACACCACTTATTGTTTCTTGTCCTGATGTTTTCTCCCACCTTATTGCACAATTGGCCAACCTGTCTTGCTGAAGGGTATTTTGGCTTAAATCTTCTGTAGTTATGCCTTTACTTTAAAAACTTACCTAGACACTGGTCAATCAACCAATCAATCAACCAATCAATCAATCAATCAATCAATCAATCAATCAATCAATCAATCAATCAATCAATCAATCAATCAATCAATCAATCAATCAATCAATCAATCAATCAATCAATCAATCAATCAATGTGTTTATTGGCACCATAGAACGTTACAACGTGACAGAGTAACAACATAATCACAAAATATACATCGTACAGATTGAATCGTATTAGATTAAACTAAATAGCATTCAATGAGTATGAAAAGGAGGAGCCCAAAAGATCCTGCTAGGTATGGCCACCTATGTAACTTGGAACAGTTCAAAACAGCAGTTTAAAATAACTGTTGTGGTTGTCGTAATGAGTTTCATAGATATTCAGTAGATGAGAGTAGGCATTAATACACATAAAATTATCATAAATGTAATTGATGCTAGTGTAAGTATGAAAGACTAAATAATTGTTTATTCTATTGATAGTTTTTGCATAGTGAGATTTGAACTACATGATTGACATGAAAACCGTTATTGCACTTTAAACTATTCTCATTAAAATATATTATTTGAAAGAACTGTGTGACTATTATGGCCTATCATTAAGTTAACCTTGGGGCCTGGCTGATTGAATACACGTAACGAGTGTTATGATCAAACACTGGGAGGTGTTACATCTGGCTCTGTGAAAACAAAACAATGTATAGGATTATGGATTATTATGGATTATTCCAGGTAGCAAACACGATGTAAGATCAAACCTACAATTTCAGGACCAAATTATTGTTGCTTTCAACTCTGTGCATGACATTCAGAAGTGCTTTGGGCGTGCTCACCCCTATGATCATGCACTAGCTTACCGGTACCTGTGTAATATGCACTGATGTCTGTATGTGACATCAATTAGTACCCTCTTTACATTTGATGCTGATTTTCAATGTTCATTTCTTAAAACATTTGAACATACTCATAACAGATGCATGACTGTATCTATATAGATTATAGAATAATAACTAAATAAACAAATGCATTTCAATAAATACATTTAAATAAGGTCAGCCATTAGTAGACAAATTAATAGCAGTGGTAGCCAGGGCTGTTAATATCGAGATAAAGTATCGCAATACTTGGTATCGCCGATACTTTTTTCAGTATCGCAGCATGTATCGCGATAGTTTTATTAGTTTTATTTTTCGGTATCACATGTGTATCGCCGATACTTTTTTTTAGCCTGTCGGCGAAACTCGATACCAATACTTTTTTCCACTATAATTTATATATTTTCTCATCCTCTTGAGTAAGTCGCGATCAAGAAATAGTGAGAAATAATTCTTTACGCTTCAAAAATTGCCTCTTTCTTCGAAAATAGCCTCTTTCTGCCATCTATAATCGTTGATGTGAATGGAAATAATCTATTTTACGTGACTAAACGTAAACTTACTTATCGAAAAGTATTGGTAAAAGTATTGGTATCGCTATTGCAATACTTTTAAGAAATAGTATTGGTATTGGTATTGCAATACTTTTATTATGAAGTATTGGTATTGGTATTGCCAATACTTTTTTCCAGTATTGTTAACAGCCCTGGTGGTAGCAAATGAATGTTGCACATTTTTTTAAGTTTTACCCGTGAGAACAGTAAGCTTATTATAAAAAGTACTGTAAAAGCTGTCAGTTTACTCATGTAACACAACAGGTACACTGTACTAAACAGGTATCAAATAACAGTAGCAGTGATGGTCAGCAGTTATATTTTTGGCTTCCATATTTTGATTCTATTATATTATACGGTTTGACGAAAGCACATTCAGTCTAGCTGATCAATGTCATGACTAACTTGACTAAGTGGAATTCAGTTTTGATTGCAGCTGCTGTCCTTAGTGTACTACTGAATGAAGCCTTGTGCAGTTGATTCTGTTTGATTCTTGCATCACAGAAACCAGCAGTTTAGGGAGCATTCACACTAGCTTGTAGTGAATCACATGCAGTTTATTTGGACATAGAGCATAATATTATGTAAATCTTTTATGTTCTCCACTATAGCAATCTAGCATTTCTTCGCCTCTTGGATGTATAAATATTGTACTTGATCATGGGCGTAGCCAGGAAAAGATTTCAGAGGGGGGTTTTCAGATTTCAGAGAGGGTTTTCCATTGGAGGTGGTCGCAAAAATTAAGGTTTTTTCGTATTTCACATGTAAATTTTTTTGGAAACTTATTTCGGGGGTTTGAACCCCTAAAACTCCCTCCTAAAGACGCCCATGTTCTTGATTATTGTAGTCATTTATTAATACTTCATATGTCATCGGCTACAATACAATGCAACTGCATTTTGATACTGCCCTGCTTACAAAGTTCAGAAGTGCACACAACCTATGACAGAACATTGATGGTGCAAAGCGATTGTGAGTTAAGGACTTGATCAAGATCCCTACATGGTAACTGCTTCTGTTGAGGCTCAAACCCGTACTCTCCACGTTACAGTAGTCCTCGGTGTCAGGCACGAAGGATTTACCAACTGACTGGATGTGTTAGAGACTGACTTAACAACTTAGTTGACTGGTTGAAGATGTTAAAACCAACGTATTTTCAATGCTACATTTGCCTGTATGAACAGACGCCATTTTCGATGAAAATGATTGCATGACATCATGCAGTGTTACAGCCACCTCTCTGGCAAGTAGTAATTAAAGAACTGGTGATCTGACATTGATGGATTGTTAGACTACATCTTTTGTGCTGTGATTCGTACCTTAATAAGCAAGTGTTGCTTCTTATGTGCTGCTGATGTCTTCGTCAAATCGAAAATCGGAAACCGTGATTAAAACAGTAAACAAATGATTAAATGAATGAAGTCACTGGCAGTTGGTTGCTTAGCAACTGGTTTCAACTTGAGGGCTTGGCGGTGGTGTTTCTGGAAACTATGTTACAGGCCAAGTGCTCTAACCAATCGTCCACCGTGCCACATCATGCTCATTTTGTTGATTTGCCTTCAGTGGATTAATTGTCTAAATGCAGAATTTGCTTTTTCATTGCAACATGGTTCAGAAACTTCACACATGATCTGTCAGCTTCAAATGGAAAGAAATCTGTCAAATGGGCTCCATTTGTGTGCTTGATTCTGTTGGTGTCATCCATCAACCTCCGTAATGAACTTCTTGGTCTTCCTTTCCCACTTTTCCGCAAGCGTTTGAAAACCATTCTTTTCTATCGTGTTTTGGTGTTGTCGGGTTAGGAGCTCCTTTGAGGAGTTCCTCTTGAAGTGGCGCTATATAAATCTACGATTACGATTGGAGACTCTTTTAGTTCCTTACAGATAAAATTTCTGTTCTTAAATGTAAATGAATATCTCCGAAATTCTCAGCACTACGTAAGAGACCAGTTTATTCACCGGTGCTAATTCAAATCAAGTTCTCAAGAGCCAGTTTGTTTGGCCTGTTTCAGTACCAGGTGAGAATCTGGGGGGTGAAGCCGAGGAGATGGCCTGGTGCTTCTATGGAAATCGGTGATGGCACCTGGCATTATGACATTTACCCTAATTTAGGCTAGTTTAGAGAGAGCCTATGATTAGTGTTTCCATTACTACTGCATCACAAAAACAACTCTCTCTTGCATGTAGTTAGTTGTTATTTATGGTCCTGTTTATATCTGTTAGCTAGGAGAAACATGGTGTATGCAGAAAAAAACCTCAGTGAGTTTTTCTAATCATGGTTTCATGAAGTTATGAATTCATGCAACTTTGGCCTCTTCAGCTCTTCTTGATCATCAGCTGCTTGTCTGTAGTAAATTCTTTTTATTCATCAGCCATGTCTAAAAAGGTAAATTGTGTCATTCAGCCGATGTTGTATATAGCTCTCAAAACAAATGCTTTTGATGATGGTGCAAAGGTTTCAGAATTTTGAAGCAGTGATGCTGATGAGCATTTATGACAACTGTTGTTGACTTCATACTAATCAAAGCCTTATTTTGGGACTAAATTGGTCATTTCTTTAGCTCTTCATCTATTGCTACAAGAGTGACTTGCTATTGGCCGTATTTAGAAGTGTTTTGTTATGTTTTATTCCCCTCATATTTATAACTCTAATTTTATTTAAAGGTTTTTCTCATTTTTTATTAACTTTGAGATAATCACACGAACTGACCATCTTTTTCTTAACAGCATATCTCAGACATCACAGACATAGGTGTTGACTATCTGGAATATGCAGTCTTTACGGTATTACATTATACAATTTTGTTGTATAACGTAAATCTTAACCTATATAATGTAGAGGTTATATATACGTATGAGTATGTAACCTCTGTGTGTTTTGTGTGCATCACCAGCTTCTTGTGAATGCATACCTGTAACCTGGTAATCAATAACTGGCAACGTTAGCACTAATGTGTTTCAATAGATAGACCAACCGTAAAGAAATCAATTTGAATTGTTTGAAGTGACTTCCAATTATGCATCATATCAGTTGGGTTGTGATCCCTGCAATTATGTTGCCTGTTGTCTTAGCTTAGTTTCTGAAAGTATTGACAGATACTTTGATGAGGCCATAACGCTTTGAACAATGGCGGGCTGGTTTTCCGGTATGTAGAATAGGTGTGTATATCCAAAGGTAAAAATCTGACCTGGACATCTACTATCATTTCCTGACGGCGTAAAGCAGCCTGTGCTAAATTAACACCAACACGGCACGTAACTATAAATTCCAATTGATGCAGATGTATATATCGTGACTGGGAGCTGCGGATATATGTGCTGAATCGCTCGGTAAGATTCAAAGGAATAAAACTGAATTAGTTAATGTTTGGGATTTTGCATGTGTATATGGATACTTCATTTGTTGTGTGATTTTTATTTCAAATAAAGTACTGACTTCATCCACAAGCCCTTGTTCATGTTGAGAGTAATACCTTTCCTCTGTATATCTGATAACAGGAACTGGAAAATTATGGGAGCTTATTCATGGTCATGGCTGTTGAGACTTGAGAGCAATGTTGTTAAAAGCTGATTTTAATTGTATTTTGTATTGTATTTGATCATTTATAAAGTGCTTCTCACAGCATAAGCCCTTCAGAAGCGCTCCCAGTGCGAGGCACTCCGAGAGAAAATTTGACAATAGGTTTTAAGGTGAGAGAAAGAGGTAATGCTGTTCCTTGGCTGTGTGAAACGTCACACAGAATTGTTTCATTGTAATAAACATAGATGTTCTTTAAAGTCTATACAAGCTGTGCAAGCAACATTTGGAATTTCTGTTTCAGCGTGATTGTAATCTTTATTGTTACCGGTATGATAATGATTGACCAGTTTATTGTGTCAGGGCATGTAAAAGGCTTGTCGATACTGCAACAATATGTAGTGAGAATTACTGCTAAATAGTATCGTGGAACTGATACCGAATATATTTTCTCAACATTGAAAATTCAACTAATAAAATCTGTAAATATATATATCAGCTGGCTGAATTTATGTATCAGTATTCAGTATGAACTGGACCTATTGCCTCGAGCTTTTCATGGTTATGCCTTGCTCTGCTCTCAGGAATAAAAATGAGTCACATGTCGAAAATGTTTGAATATGAGTATTTTACATGTATTTAAAGACCACATTTTTGCTTTAAAATGACACTAAAATTTTGGCTTTACCTTACTTTTTGACAATGTTATGAATGATTATTTGTCGAGTTTTTGGAAATTATTTTAATTAATTTTAATATACAATCACTAAAACAAAAACAATACCTTTACAAAATCCTGAAAATACACATTAAAACAATGAATTTCATCAAATGTGAGATATCAGAAATGTGAAAACAACATATTTTCCTCCATTTTCATTAATATCTGAAAATGAGCAAAAAATGACTCTCTTCATATTTTGCTGTTGTCCTAGCAATTTACTTTGCCGACATCCGACTCATTTTGATTCCCTGGGTCACAATTATGGATTATGCCAGGAACAAAGTCATTTTTCATGAAATCAGTAACAGCGGTTTCCTCCCAGTGGGAGGGATGTGTTTGCTTTGCTCTACATAAACTGTCAATTTTTAGTGCTAGTTTGGATGATCACACATGCAAGTCGCTTTCAATGACAAGTCTGGATTTGTACTTGTTCTTTGTATTAGTACTGAAAACGCTTTTTTGAACAAATATGTTGTCGCAAAAAGTAACAAAATGTTGACTGCCTTGTGGGACAACAAAGATATTCAGAAGCCACACACAGCCAAAGACATGAAAGTGATTGCTGTTTAAACTGTTAAAACACACACGCTTTATTAGACTAAAAATGTAGCATGACCACACATCTTAATTGCGTCACTGTAGCGTGCAATGAATAACACTAATAATGACTCTAATGTAAGAACTTTTATAACGCTAATTGCTATAATGCTCAAGGCAGTTGTCGCCACTTTTTGATTTTGATAATCATTGCAAGCCAAGTCTGGATGAATTTGAAAATAAAAGCTGTTAATGCTAAACCATGCAGTGTTAATGAATGTTTTCAGAATGCTCACACGGACGCGGCCATATCCCTTGTGGACCCCTCTTGGTCCGCGGACCACAGTTTTAAAAAAACCTGTGTTAGGATATAAAATTTTTGTATGGTGTTGGCTGGTGATTCTTGGACCCTTTGCAATTTAAGTAAAGATGTTTTTGTGAACCCATGAGAAGTTAGTTCAATTATATTTATTCAAGTCCACTATAGCCTATATATAGTGCATAATGCAAGGATACCAACACACACTGAGGCATGTGAGAATTTATTCTTTGAATACTAGTAAATGAAAGCGAACTGATTTGAGTGGCTTGAGGAGATAATCCAGGAAGCATGACTCTTCTGAATGAAGAGCTTTTGTGTCATGCAGACAAGATAGCTGTGTCGGATGTTTCTAGCAGGCACTGAGTGTACCATAAGATTTGTTTAGATATTTCAAATTCAGTCTAGCAATACGATACAAACACTCCTACAATGCAGTACTATGTTTATATAGTCATGATAATCATGATGTTTTTGATGACAATACCGTGGATGATTATAAACAATGAAGTAACGTGTAAGAAATGCATGAATAATGAGAAATCAAGGTATGGAAGGCTAAATTTCTGGATTGCCTGGCAGCTGTCACTAGTTGAACACTATTTTCTAGGTGACTTCTGTTTCCAGCTAATGGAGTGCACCGCTGTGATTAATTTAAGAAGCCATTGTACAGAACTCCTCCCTTGGTAGCACTCTTTACGTGAAGCATTATTTCCATCAGCCTAAACAGGATGACACCTGTTTTTGTAGGAAGTATTATCCACATGCACCTTAATTCAGCATCAATTACTGGTCAGCAGGAGTTGGCATTAGTGGGGTGGAGAGATCTGTGCTACCTAGTGTCTTATCAGTACATGTATTGATCAGTGCAGTTGTTCCAATATTTTTTACCGTAATTGCAGAAAATCTATAACATTCGAAGCATACTTTGCAGTTTCTGATTAGTATTGAATAATTAAGACACTCTGTTTCCTTCAATTATATATTGGGTTTCTGCTGCCTGTGATTGATCGCTAACAGCAGGCAGAAAATTGATAAGCGGCATTAACTTGCCTCTATCATTGTATACATACTTTGACCAAGTAGTCGTGTTTTACTGGAGCCAAAACTGAGTTCAAATGCTGTATACATGGAAAGTGGGTAGACTAATTGCTGATTTATTATTCTGCACTAGTAGTAATAATTTATAGTCCGTTGTCACGAACTCTTAAGTCCATCTATGTCTGATATTGTGTGGTAGTTTGAAGTTCAAGCACAGGATGACCTGCTCTGCATGTTTAGACATTTCACTGAGACTTTCGCAACACGTTAGGTATTTGATAAATATAAAAGTGAAAGGTCAAACAATGGGATGGTGATGTTATGAATCAAGGAACATAGTGCTATTGAGGTATTTTTACCCGCTTGGGTGGATATTTTGGTAGAGAATTGGTATAGTACTTAATTAGTACAGGATTATAACGATGGCTTAAAATAAATCTTCAACGATTCATTTGTTTTTGTACTAGATGTTTGTGGTTATATTTCCTTGCAAACAAATTTGACCAGTTGATTGTCCATTGTTATTTATGTGTACTTCATTTATTAGATGCAAGGGCCATGTATATTGACAGGATAGTTGGAGATGGTGTCAATTAGCATCTAATTATGCAGCATGCCATGTTGTAGACTATGCTTTAGTTTAAAACATTAGCTTAAACATTATGTTCTCATAGTTACAGACATTGTGTACATTATTAATCATTTATAGACAGATTCAAGTCTTCAAGATGCTGTTTAGTAGTAAATCTGTGTGAAATATACCTTTACTGATGATACATCATTTTAGGATAAGAATTATTTTGAAACTTTACAGAAAGACTTAATTAGTAAATTTCAACAGAAAATGTGGTGGTTTGTAACATGGCATAATATAAGTTGTACAGTGCACATACCCAGTACATGTTTACTTGTTTAGGTTACAATTTTGCCTAGAATTAGATGTTGCAGACTTGCAGATAATTTAACAGAGCAGGTATCCATATATATTCAGTTCGTATCCAATGCCGTGACTGCCTAAGCTCAGAGTCCATTAGCTGGATTATGCTTGTTAGGCAATGGATACCTTGCAGCTTGTTGCTTGCTGCATTTTCAAGTAATGCTATATAATGATGTGGCAGTGTCAGGAGAGTTTTGTTGTTGTGGATGTGATGTGTTATCCGAGTGTAATAACGGTGAAAAAGCTCACAGTGGTCATTTGATTTTGGGCTGAAGAAGGTCTAGGTAGGCACTGATAAGCTAAGTAACCATGGGTGCAATATTTAAATAACTAAATATATATATGTAAATTACTAAATAACTAACTAAGTGTTAGGCAGAAATTGATGATTTGGCACTAAGCCGAGACAGTGATATGACGTAAAAGCTGCACATTAAAATTATTTACCAAGATAGTGCATAGAGACAAAAATAACAAGAAATGAAAATTTTCTTGAACACGTGCAGGACCAATTTCTTTCACACACACACACGCGCGCAGTGTATTATGTTGGCTGTCTGATTGATTTGCGATAAATTTGACAAGAGCAAACTTTATTTAAAGAAACTTTAACCGATGTAAATTTGCGGCATGATCTTGACTTGAGCGTATAAATTGTCAGTGGTTACTCAGGTGCCGCAATTTGAGCTTGTCGCAATCATTTCTGTTTGATTGTCATGGTCTTTTAAGACAAATCCAAAATGAAAGCTAATTAGTTACCTGCCAGAACTTAGGGCTAATTAGTTATTAATGACCTACCAGTTTATGTTGCACTGTGTAACTTGACACTAGACAGGCATCTGTATGAAGTTACTAAAAATACAAAAACTAGGCCTGCTAATGTGATGGACAACAACAGCAGAGGTTTCAGGAAGCACTTTGTATCTATGTATGTATGTATGTATATGGCCATTTATATAGCGCCTTACAAGAAACTCACGAAGGCGCTAAAATCTATGATGATGATGGTGACTTACACATCTCTCAGCTTGGTCTGTGTTGATTTTGCATTTGGGTACTTGAGATTTTGAACCAGGTTGCAGAGATAAAAAAAACCTTGGCAATCATCCACCATGGCACCACTTACAGCCATATACAGTTCAATGTTTACCACCAAAAATAGCCAAATTATATGCTGCCATAGAAAAACTTTTATGCCATAGACAAACATTTTGTCTGTGATATCTCTGTGATCATTTGTTGCAAAAACCAATAACAGCAACAGAGGCAGTAACAAGAGGCTTAACTGCCATCAATTATTTAGATTTATCCAGTTTGTTTGCCATTTCCTCAAATGATATTTTGGACATTCTTATAATCAAATCCAATTTATTTATAGTTTCCTAGCTCTTTCTTTTTTACTCACTCAACAGGTGTAATTCTTTACAGGCATCAAAATTGTGTTTTCAATATACACAGATATCATAAATACTTTTGAAACGGTGACCTATGTTGTGAATAAGTTATTACTCCACATGCAGTTGATTTGAGATTGTGTTGCTGCAAAACAGATACTGTAGTTGATTTTAATTTGTTTCACATGTTATTGTTATGAGACTCTGTAATGTGCACAAAGTCGCACAGAGAATTGAATCTGAAGCAAGGGCATGTCTCTGTTCAAAATCATTGTAAATCTTAGCAAAATTTAGCAAAGGATCAATATCTATCGATAATGTAAATGTATTCTTCAAAAATCATCAGTGTCACACAAAAGCCGCTTTAGGAGACCTGCTTATTGACTAACATGGCTGTGTATATCTAAGGTAAATGACCTCTACACTTTGAAGTCTTGCACTGGCTGCATGTTTGCAAGAGAATCACCTTCAAAGTGGCAACACTGGTGTGCAAGTGTCTACAATGTCTACATGGAATTGGGTTGCCACACTTAACCAGAGACTTCATGCCAGCATCTTCAGTTCCTGGTCAGTGTCGCTTGCATTCAGAAGAGAGCTACATCTTAGTGTGGTCAAGAAAAGCCACTATGATGTGACAGTGGATTTTCTGGACCACACTAAGTCATAGCGCTCTCCTGAATGCAATTGACACTGAACATTAGACACATCTGGATGAAAGGACTGGAATGCATTGCACATCGATAAACATGATCCAGAATGATGTACTGAAAATTTCTGGCAGAAAATGAAGACTTACCTGTGTATGTGACTTGACTAGGCCAAGATACTGTTAGCATATTTGTTCTTTCTTTTAGTTATATTAACTTGCACTTTACACATCTTCTTCTTCTTCTAATAATGATAGTAATAATAATAATAAGAACTTGTACACAGTAGCATAAGGTGTCTCTTTCATCAACGATAACCACAGTGGCAGTCCAAACAGAGCTGCATTTCTCTGTGGTTGTTAATTTTCTTAAAGACTGGTTGCAGTCACGAAATAACAACATTAATAACTGGCTCGATGGCGGCGTGATTATGGATTGTGGTTTAATGTCAAAGTGATCATCAGGTGGTGCTTGGTTTGTTTTGATAGATTTAATGTCTTAAGATTAAATTAGATTCTGTTCCTTTAGGTGAGATGTAGGTTTGTTTTATTGACCAGTTACAGTGCTATGCGTGGTTGACTGCTTTTGACTGAGAGGACTCTTCCATGTGTCAGATTCTAAGGCCACATTCTTGACCAACTCATGGGCTGAGACTTCACAAAGAAACAGATACTGTATTGTATTGTATCTATAAATTTATATAGTGCCTCTTGCAGTGCACACCAATCAGAAGCGTTCCAAATATCCTATTTCATCGCAATCCAATCATGTCATTTATTTCAAACTTTCACTGAAGCACTGGAATATTTTTCATGGTGAGCCCATAAATTCAGAAAAAGTTATCCTCCTAGCTTTTGCCTGCATGCATTCTGTTAAGGACTGGAAGTTCTCAGTATTTGATGGTATTTTTGTTTCACCGAATCAGGAGCATCTTTGAGTTCTTTTACAGTGTGCAATGCATGCATCATAATGTAAGTGCATCACAAGATCTTTGAAGCAAGGAATACCATTGATTGTAGCCAGGTAGATGCAAGCATAATATCATTCTAGGCAATAAAAACCTGCGATATCAAATAAAAGATGAATGTTACCCACGCAGAAATGCAATGATATATTGTTTCATTTTGAAGCCATGATGATTATGGCTTCACTCAATGGTGGGCGTTTTTCTTTTCTGAAGGAAGCTACAAGTGCTTGCAGCACCAGGTCTCCTCTAGTAATATGTTAGCTTGGGGCTAGAGTGGCTGCACATTAATGATTTTTTGAGTTGCAAGCATTTTCACAGACATGCACATACTCTCTGCAATCAGTCTAATCCAGTGTTGTTCAAGCATTTAATGCAGAAGACGTCGGCTCAGCTGGCACCTGAAACATCAAGACACCTCCTATCTGCTTTACATGAAATACCTTTGTCATTTCCATGAAATACTATTCCTTTCTGCAAACAACTTGCACCATTTCTTTGAACACTTTTGTTCTGTGCTTTATGTGAAAATTGTTTACCTTTTTAGTACTTACTGCTGAAAATCGATCTTTAATTTGTATTTGTAAAATACCTCTGCTGTTTGAGAATTGATGAAGTTTTTTCATCTGTGTTACAAAGAGACCTAAATGTGCTTGAAGCTTTTATCTTTATATTCGTAAGAAAAGCACTTGCATTTGAAGCAGCTATATTTCAAGCTCTAATGCACCAAACTAGGCTACTCGAGGACATAGGTATAAATTGTGTAAGAAACCAAAAGGAACATTAGGGCAGATATTCTTCAGTGTAAGAGTTGTGGATTTGTGGAATGGTTTGGATGATAGTACTGTCTCAGTGGACACTATCACAGAGGAAGCTAGCAGAGATAGGCTATTAAGCATTATAGGTTAACTTGCAGTGGTTCTAACTCAGACTACACATACCACTTAAAACCCTTTGTTATGTTATGTTATGTGTGTAACCGAGCCACATACCACATTGTACCTTGACTCTGGAACAATCTCCCTCCTGAATTTTGCAAATTTTCATTTCCTCTGTCAGTATTGTCACTCACCCACCATCATCTGCCTCAGGCTCCTCTTTCTGTCACCCTCAGGCTTTCCACTCAAAACTAAAGTCTCACCTCTTTAAGAACTCCTACCCTGACTCATCTGGTCCTCCCCCTTCCAATCCTCCTCTTCGACCTTAATGAAACCGCCTTGGTAGCTCCTCTGCTTTCTCTCTCTCTAATCTCTCTGGCAACCGTATTTGGATCTCCATAATTTTGATAACTCTATGGACAATGCCTCTGAGTTGATGCAGTGCTCATGATTAAGCTGGTGCCCAGTACTTAGCTTTCAAGTGGCGCTTTATAAACTTGGAATTTATTATTATGATTGGACAGCGACTCACAGCTTTAGTGTTTTAAGACTAATTGCAGAGTTGTATGTATTTGTATCTAGGTATTTCAGAAGCGTCTTTTACAGACCTCTCAAAGTCACTGAAACAGTGCTGCATAAAAGATATATGATTTAAGATAGCTGATGATGCTTCTCGAGCTCTTTCTAATAGTTAATTGTAATTTTTGTTATTGTAATTGTAATCATAGATTACATATCGATTTATGAGTGGCTCTTCAAGAGAGGCACCAATGACCTGATGACATAAACAAAATGGTCTTCAAGTGCTTGAAGGATAGAGATACGGAAAGACTGAGGACTTGAATCCACTGAGTCCTACTGAGTCAAAACTGATCACATTCCTTTGCAGACTGGGGGCAATCTGGTTCATGCTCACATTATGATAACTCCATCACATCATTGCTTTCTCATGTAAAGCCTCCTCTGCAAATCTAAACTTAATCAATGATGGTACTATAAAATGTACACTATTGATATAAGCTCCAAGGTCTACAGAGCAGTTCTTGGTTGTGTTCTTGTTTCCTTTTGGTGGTTGAATAACAATCAAAAAGTCAGAAGACTTGAGAACGTGCAGTGCTGAGGATTGTGTTGCCTGGATCCAAAACTTGCAACAGATGCATCGCATATTTAGAGAAAAGGAGATGCATTATTAGGAGAAAGTGATTGAAAGAGGTAAAGACAATCCTCGATGACTGGTCATCATTCTTCAAAATCCTCAGCTGCTCTAACTTAGTGAAAAGTTCCATGCAACTGTCACTCATGGCCACAGACTGTCTTGCGTTTATGTGCAAAAAGATCGACTCGGTGCGTCGGGCATTAATTTTATATGCAAAAATATTGACTTAGTATGTCAGTCTACTGAAGGTGCTGCACTGCCAAACTTCCCTTCAACCGAATGCAGAATGTCGTAACGAGACTATCTCTATGCAGATGACGACACCATCAAAGTCAAGTGAACTTGATCCTCTGCCATCATTTCTAATTATGGACAATGTGGACGAACTTTTGCTGCTGTTACATTTGTTATGTCTCGATCTTATCCATTCCTGGGTGCAGATTTCTTCACTCCGTGGCATAGGTGACCTCGATGTTCCCTCAGCCCGAACTTCTACAATGCAGCACAGAAAGCTTTGCTGTCCTCAGTTCATTTTAATAGGATGCCTAGCACCATCATTCATTACTAGACATTCTCTGGACAACCCCTCTGATACAATGCAGTGCTTGTGAATAAACTGGTGCCCTGTATGTAGCTTTAGAGTAGTACTTTATAAAAATTTATAGTTTACAATTTTGATTACTAGAATCCTTGAAGTTGATAAGATTTTTATGTGTATGCCTATGTGTATTTGAGTTGTTTGTGGGACTATTGTATTGTAAATTGAATTTAGCATAAACTGGTAAGTGGACCATATACACTTTGAATGCATGGAACTGGCATGAGAAATTGAAGAATTGGAACTCTTGACAGCTGCATATTAAGAATATATATTTTATGCATCCTGTGGACTTAAGTTCTAACAGCAGATTGACTTATCAATTGTAATATCTTGGTGAAGATTTCTGTCGATGATGTGACTCACGCTGCTTGATTTCTTTGATTATGATAACAAATCTCTGACTGACTTTTGCTTACATTTATTTGCATTCAGTTATACATTTGCATTCACCCAAATGTCATTTGGATATGGAATTTCATTGTAGGTTCATGATGGTACTCGTTTGTCTTATATTCAGTGTTTTGTCCACCATCGACCAGTATGCAAATTTTGCAAATGAAACTCTGTTCTGGATGGTAAGTGGATCTTTCATTAATTCTACTTTCAAATAGTTTCATTCATTCATTCATTCATTTAAGATATTTATATAGCGCCCCTTCAAGATTTCTACTCAGAGGCGCTTCCGACTACAAGCGCGAACACTGAATCAGAGTTTCACGCCGAAGCGCATGAGCAATTGCGAGTTAAGGACTTGCCCGGGGTCCCTATGCGGCGGCTTGAGGTGGATTCGAACCGCAACCCTCCGGCTGCAAGGCACCGAACATAGCCTACCCCTACACCACCAAGCACTAAACTTATTCGCCAGTGTATTCAGAGCATAACTTTGGTCTAAAAAATTGGGTACAAAATGTCACATTGTTTCCCTTGTTAGTGTATTATGTGGTTGAAATTCCAGTACTTTGTGTGAGATTGTTATCAATCAATTGCATCAATTATAGGGCTGCTGTGGTTCTTTCTGCCATACACTCTAACATTCCTTCTTCCCTGAATTGCACCAGTAAGGACTAGAGTTGGTGACAAAGTGTTAACTGTGCCATAGAGAGCTATTCATGCCGCAGGTACAATTATTGGTGTTTTTGTATTATATTGATGTCCTTTGCCTGAACAGTGAACACTTACGTGTTTATGATTGTGCATGCGTATTAATGAGCATTTTTATGTAGCTTGAGAATGAACTTAGTTCATATCAGTAGTGTGTGTATAGATTTATAATGTAAATGTACACCTTTTTATATAGCGACTATAGGTTCTTGCAGTGTTATTTCAGTTATGGTTTTTCAGTTACAGTTACAGTTAAAGTTATCTAATTTACGATTTTTCAGTTAAAGTTATAGTTACAGTTAACTGAAATCAGATTTTTCAGTTAAAAGTTATTTTTTTTATTTTTCAGTTACAGTTTAAGTTATTTCTCTTTATTTTTCAGTTATAGCATCAGTTATTTTTTTCACAAGTCATGACTAATGACACACTGACCACAAGTATTCTGAACAGTTTTACCAGATATATTTACACAGAAAATCAACGTATTGTCAGTTTCCTTTAAAGAAAACACGATGTTCCAGATTAACACTTGCTCTGTTCCGACAATTAGTGTGCCACACTCGTTGTTTTCAGCATCCTTTAAAGCAACAGTGCGAACACAACATCGACTTTTGTCGTCTGCGGCTTCGTAAACAAAATATTCCCACATGCCACTTTCTACTTTTCGACCACTACTTGGCTTAAACATTATTCTGGTAGTTGTGGATTGTTTTACGAATTTACGGTTTAGCGCCAACGACAACATAACGAAAGGAAAAGGAACCGGAAATGAAACGAATATACAAAACTGAAAAGTAACCAGAAGTGACTAGCATAGAAGACTGAAAAGGAACCAGAGGTGAAACTAGCATAGAAAACTGAAAAGAAACTAGAAGTGAAATGAGTATAGGGTCATTCCATCTTAATTCAACAAATGCTTCCCACTCGACCGTCTCAGATTTTGATGAAATTTTCACAGAATGTGCATTGATGTATTGGAACATGGTGTGCAAAAATTTACAGCAATATTCCTAGTATTTTATTTTTTACGGAATTTTAAGGACGTCTGGGGTGACCCTATTTTTCGCGATTTGAAAATCGTGTCTTAATTTGCTGCCATATTCAGTAGGCCGTAAGTCCATTATTATTGCAGATAAATTGATGAAACTTTCAGGCCACATAGCCTATGTGGTGCTAATCAAGGGCTGTTCAAGAACTAGACATCTGATGGATAGTTTTTTTCTAGCTGCGGATTGAAAATTGGAAAAAAAACAACGACCCTGTCTGGCGCCAGTACTTTACTGCTCCACTATGACCAAATGGGTTGATTAACAAAGAAATTGTGAACCACTTGCAGTAATAGTCCACATTGTGTGCACAAATAAGCAATTAGGTTGGCTTTATCATGTGTACCTTTTGCATTATGGCCATCTGAAATTGACAAAAACCTAATTTTTGTTTTTTGACGACCATTTTCAAGGCCTTATATGGGCATGTGGGACAGGTGATACAGCTGTGAAATTAGCACCATTGGAAAGAGCAGCTCAAATACTGTATAGAACAACAAAAATTGTTTTTGAGACTCATGTAGTTCAATTGATGTAGTTGTTTCCATTATAGTAGTGTTTTAAGCATTCGCGAGCTGATTCCAGGTGCCAGTACTTTACTGCTCCACTATGACCAAAAGGGCTGATTAACAGAGAAATTGTGAACCACATGCAGTAATAGTCCACATTGTGTGCACAAATAAGCAATTAGGTTGGCTTTACCATGTGTACCTTTTGCATTATGGCCATCTGAAATTGACAAAAACCTAATTTTAGTGTTTTTACGACTATTTTCAAGGCCTTAAATGGGCTTGTGGGATAGGTGATACAGTTGTGAAATTAGCACCATTGGAAAGAGCAGCTCAAATACTATAAACTGCAGCAGAATTGTTTTTGAGACTCATGTAGTTCAATTGATGTAGTTGTTTCCATTATAGTAGTGTTTTAAGCATTCGCGAGCTGATTCCAGGTGCCAGTACTTTACTGCTCCACTATGACCAAAAGGGCTGATTAACAGAGAAATTGTGAACCACATGCAGTAATAGTCCACATTGTGTGCACAAATAAGCAATTAGGTTGGCTTTACCATGTGTACCTTTTGCATTATGGCCATCTGAAATTGACAAAAACCTAATTTTAGTGTTTTTACGACTATTTTCAAGGCCTTAAATGGGCTTGTGGGATAGGTGATACAGTTGTGAAATTAGCACCATTGGAAAGAGCAGCTCAAATACTATAAACTGCAGCAGAATTGTTTTTGAGACTCTTATAGTTCAATTGATGTACCCGGGGTAGTTGTCTCCATTATAGTAGTGTTTTAAGCATTCGCGAGCTGATATCAGGTGCCAGTACTTTACTGCTCCACTATGACCTAAAAGGGCTGATTAACAGAAAAATTGTGAACCACATGCAGTAATAGTCCACATTGTGTGCACAAATAAGCAATTAGGTTGGCTTTATCTTCTTTACCTTTTGCATTATGGCCATCTAAAATTGACAAAAACCTAATTTTAGTGTTTTGACGATCATTTTCAAGGCCTTATATGGGCATGTGGGATAGGTGATACAGCTGTGAAATTAGCACCATTGGAAAGAGCAGCTCAAATACTATAAACTGCAGCAGAATTGTTTTTGAGACTCTTGTAGTTCAATTGATGCAGTTGTCTCCATTATAGTAGTGTTTTAAGCATTCGTGAGCTGATACCAGGCACGGTCTGCATTATTTCATGATTATTTCAGCCTGGTATCTGCTCGCGAATGCTTAAAACACTACTATAATGGAGACAACTACATCAATTGTCCACATGATCTGTATGACCCATCTAGAAAGTACATGTAGCTGGAAACGTCATCCTACTACATGCATACCATAACTAAATTGCAACATAAGTGACCCTATAAATACCTACGCATATTTCAGCAATTTAATTAGAATTCCCATAATTATTATTGGTCGAATATCAGATTTATTATAGGCCTGATGCTCAAATTACTGGCTGAGCGTTTGCTAGTGCTTCTCAATAGACTACTTACTTACTTTCAATAAGAACTGCGGGGAAACAGTCTACCGGAACTAGGAGAAGCAGCCTTCCCGCCATGTGTTAGATGATCGCGAATAAATATAGTTGTGAAACCTTCAAATAATGACTTCATATTTTGTGTAAAAAAGTAAAATTTTGAGTTGTCTCAAATATATCGCGAATACCCCAATTGCTGCTCCGAAATTCGGAGTAAAAACCTCGCGGTATTCTCGCGTATCTACGGTATACAGTTTTCGTTTTTCAGTTACTATTACAGTTTCAGTTATTCAGTATTTTTCAGTTTCAGTTACAGTTACAGTTAACTGACCAACATTTTTCAGTTATTTTGCTATTTCAGTTACAGTTACAGTTAATAGAAATAACACTGGGTTCTTGACCCTGCTACAACTAGTTGATGGCACATAGAATCATATGGACAAGATCAGTAATACTAATGCAGAAAAGCAGTTGGGCTACAGAAGTTCAGTGTTGCTTTAAGTTTGTTTGGCTATATCAGAGATATAGCCAAACAAACAGATGAACAGTTGGAAACAGTTCCAAAAGCTTATCACGAAACTATGAGATTCTACTGTTCAGGAACATATCACACTTGGCACAACGACAATGAACCTGTGAGCAGTGTTGAACTGTGAATGAAATGTGGTGAATTTTGACTTTTGTGTATGCACTTAATATGTGTCTGAACATTTGAATAAAGCCATTCAAGAACCTCACAAAGGTGCTCAGACTGACTGCATTATTTTATTCACAGAACTTACTAGGGTTGTAAATGGAAATAATAACTACTCTTCCAATTGGCCACAATGCCACACACTGATGATGTGTATGTTTGCCATTTGATGTGCATGTGTGCTGTGTTTGCGTTAAGTGCGCTTGTGCCTTAGGAAATGTGCATGTGAAGTATATCTACTCATTATGGAAACTCCTACATTCAGTGAAGCCTTCTTCAGTCAAGCTTTCTGTATATATGTCATGAATGCAATTACTCCAGGGACGTTTGTAATTTTCATCTACACTTTTCCGGTTTCTAATGTTGGACATTTTTTTTATCGTGCTGTCCTGGATTTCTAGGAGTGGTCTTATAGCATGATACTCTATTCTGTTTTATATCAAACCAGGTTTGAAGTTATTTTGCTTGATTAGGGCTCAGAAACTCTAGCTTCTTTAACACTTTAACAACGAGAGTGTACTAAAAGCAACTGGGAGGCCAATGCAGCTCATCATTAATGCTTTATAATGTAGTTCTGTTGCATTCAAATCAGTACTTTTTCTTATCTATCTGTGTTACAGCCATCATTTCTGTTGTCATCGTCATCATCATCATCATTGTGATCTTCATCATCATCATTGTCATCTTCATCATCATCTTCATCATCATCTTCATCATCATCATCATCATTATTTTGTGTTCTCTGTTGATATGTTATTGACTTATAGTCATCTTTTTCATCATCCATATGATTGTCACTTCAGTTATCATCTGCAAAATGTGATATACCGGTAGGTGATTCTCATCATCGTGAAGTTGCTAAATTGCAGTTTAATCTTTGTTTGATTGTTTAGTTCCAGTGATATCCAGTGTAATACAGTGCAATACAATGCTGTACACTGCAACTGAACGTATTGCATTGCACTGCATCAGTCCTGTGCAATATAACACGGCAGCAATGTGCATTGCCACCTTCTCACCTAAGATGTGTTGCATGCTTAGCAATAAGTCGAAGCTTCATTAAACAGGTGGCATCATTAAACTGCTCATTAAACTGTCATTAAACTGAGATCATTGCATCCACTGGCAACCAGACTGCTTCCGCAGTCAACCGTATATGATGTTTCTTTTATGCAGGAAATTGTTCTCGTGGTTTTCTTTGGCCTGGAATATGTTATTAGACTGTGGTCAGCTGGCTGTCGCAGCAAATACATGTCACTACAGGGTCGCCTAAGGTTTGCCAGGAAACCGATTTCAATTATAGGTAAACATTTCTTGTCACCAAATTTTAAAGAACCTCTGGCTCTGAAACATGGTTAGCAGACAGATCTAAATGTTTTTGCAACTGAAATTAATGAAAAGTGTTTCTCAAAATATCTGCAGTGGAACTGTATGAAGTTTTTGTTGGAGGTTGTTTCAGCAGAACCATCAAATAATTTGGACTTTGATACTTTCATGAGGCATGGCAAGCAAGCCACCAAATTTATGATTACGTTTACCAGCCTACTACAGTACATGCAGGGCATGATAGCATGTAACAATTTCATAGTTTACATTAAGTATACATTCTCACAGAGTGACTGTAGTCAGTTACCTGCTCAGAATGGGCTCAGTTACCAAGGCCATATTTTCAGAGATGTCTACTCTGTGCCAATGAACTTGAGTGACTTGGGTGACAAGCATAAGTTCACCCTATAAGTCACTGTGAACCTACATACAAGTAAAGACATTTCTCTGTAACTGACATTATGCTACATTGAATATCATAAGAACTTCATTATATGCTAGCTGAGTGACAAGGATTAAATGTTTCACCAAGTAGTACTATAGTGATTCACATTAACCTATAATTTTTGCTCAAATTGACCTTCAGCTTTGATGCAGACAGTACCTTGTCCAGTCCATGGTTCCAGTGATGTTCCACTGTTTTGTCCTTTTTACTGAATGCCAGTTTGCCATAGCTTGTTCACAGAAGTCACTGTGATGTCATGTTTAACAGGGGACCATCCAAGATTTCAAAAATCATTTACTGTTAGAGTCCATATTAAAGTCCATTTGAATTTCCTTACATTTATGAAATACACACAAAGTTTATAAAACACACATGCCAAAGTTCTAGGGGGGACTATTTCAGGTGTCCCATGCTCTAAATCTGGGGATAGAGCCTGAGATTGTTTCTTGTTTGCTTCTTTAGACTTTGTTGTTGTGGTTGCTTCTATGATCGTTCTTTCAATTGGTTCAAATGGACAAGTTTTTGCAACATCTGCAATACGGTAAGCTACAGTATTTGAAGTTCTTCCGCATCTACAGTTAGACTTTTAGGCATTTGCAATTTTTTCCTTGTTAGTTGATTTTGACCAGCTGCAACCACAACAACATACACAAGTCAAAATTCACCACATTTCATTCACAGTTCAACACCGCTCACAGGAGTTAATTAGGATGGAATGTGACAGGGTGCTTTTTACCATGAAAGCAGTTGATCACCATGTTATCTTGTTCTGTTAATTCTTTGTTTGGCTATTGCCATTCTTGTCCCAGCACAGCATGGACCAAGAAATCTGAAATTATCAATTATCAATATTCATTGTTTGTTTCTATGTGTGGTTGACAGTGGTCCAGTTTCATGCTATTCAATTCACCCATTAGTGAACTGTTTGTTGTTATTGAACTAATATTTAGCCTGGGAAGCAGTACCTTACAAAGCCAGCCCCTTAATCTAATCAAGAATTTGCCTCAAAATCTACCCAACTAAGAGGTATTCTAATGCAGGTCTAAGTGAGAATTTTATCATTTTAACCAAGTTTAATATCAAATTATACCTTTAAACAACTTGCTCAAGGTTTAACTTGCATTAGTTCTATACAAACTTGACCTGTCTTGAACTGTCCTGTGAAGCCCATTATGTGATTATGACCTGGCCTCAATCTCACCAATGATTATATATTTAAAAAGAGAATCCAACATACTCCCACCTCTTGTTTGGGGAGGATCGAGCAAAAGAAATGTCCCCAATAAATATCTCAGTATAAACTGATAAACTTTGTAGTGAGGTTCAAGGAAATAATTGTCAATAAAATACTTGAAATCGTTGGATAATCAAAAACTAAATTATAGAAATATTCTTAAAAGCTGGTAGCATAGTGTTCAATAATTCAGTCAGTGATCCAAAAGCTCTCTTGAGTTCATTATCAAAATGTTTGTCAATAATCAATATGTTTTCTTAAAATGTTTATTTAATAGCCTAAATAATTCAATGTTGCTTCTGCTGAATAGTCCAATGTTTCTTGGTCGTGGATACAGTCATGCCCAACGTGATCCTAATACCTGGGACTAGAATCACGCCCACTACGCTATTGGTCAATGCATGTCACATGATCATGTGAACATGAAAGGAACCAACCGATAAAGTCTCCCGAATGTGGTGGTAGATTGTTCACCATGTTTCCTAATGACGAAACTAACCCTAACCGACCCTCACCGGGCCTCACGACTCCTAACCTGACTCTAACCGACCCTCACTACGCATATAATCTGACCCTCAACACGCATAACCGGAGCCTAACCGATGTCTGCCATTTCATATTCCACGGGAAGTAAGCAAGTTCACGTGACATGCTTTGCCCAATAACGCGACGGGCGTGAATGTAGTACTGGGGTTCCGTTAACGCCTGGGGCGTGAATGGATCCACTATTATGTTTCTTTAGTAAATGATCCAGTGCAGGCATTCTGAAACCTCTTCAGTAGCTAAATAAAGAGCTTCATTACTCAAGAAGATTATGCAAAAGGTAGAGATCATGAAGATTAGTCAATTCCATCTAACATGCACTCCACCAAGTCAAGGATGGTTCAAAAATCACTTTCATTACTTATTCATTTTTCAGTGTGCAAAATAAAGTCCATCCAATGTCTGTAATGCCATCAAATTAATTATTTTCTTTACAATTATTTGAGAGCTTTTCTTTACTGTTCACCATAGTAGTCAGAATCAAAAGCTCAGTTTCATCTCCCTTATCATCAAGATCATTGAGAAAATCTTCTTCTGCTTCAACTCTGCGATCCATAGTCCTTCAGGCATTCTTGGGGCTTCTTTCTGGCCTAGAATACTTATGCATGAATGAAAGTCATTTCCATGTTTTTGTGACTTATCATTTCGTAGTTCTTATAATGTTGCATTTCACTGGATCCACTAAACAGAAGACGACATAAGCTGATTTCTCCAGTCAATTTTAGTCCCATCTGTTTGGCAATCCTCTCCATGATGTACAATCTTTAATATCCAAGATCCCAAGAGCACTCTCACGTGCTTCTCTTTGGTTCCATTTCTAACCTTACAAATTAGCATTGGCAACAAAGCATCATTTGTATAAGTTAGATTCAAATGTACAAATTGTACATTTTGTGTCTGTTCATCTTCAGTGCTGCTTTCAGCACTGCTGGTCAATTTGCTTTTGATTGTAACCTTCTTGCTGACAGTCAACCTTAGACACATCAACACAGCACGCTTCGTGTCACAAATCAAACATTTTGTGTAAGACCTGCTTTTTAAAATATATGGCCAGTATTTAAATAAGCTCATCAGACTTTCTTATGCAGGATTTCCTCCTCTTCAGTTTGCAAGACACGATCTGAGCATTGACATGTTTCACTGTGATAGACCTTATCACAAAAGATGCAGAATGCAAACTCTGCCACTCCAGTTTTTGGGTGATGCCAGGATAAAACCTGGATAAAGAAGGAGGGCAGCGCTCATCATCTTCTTTATGACACAGCGTTGTTAAGCAGCAATCTACTTTGCATAATGCACCATGGCCCACAGACAGCCTTGCAGCAGTAGAAGAACCCTGGATGGAACCATAAACTCTTTTTTCTCCCACCATTGCTTTCACCTTTCTTTGAGAGGGTCACTAATCCTGATCTTAAGTTTGCAAGCCTTTATGCCTTTTTACCTTCAGCCAGAGAACTTTTATAAACAGCTTGAGATGTCCCTCCAGTGGTTACCCTTTTCCTGCTACATCATAATGAGAAATAAAACTCCTATGCCAAACTTTCAGAATTTCTTCTGGGTAACAGGAATCAACCATGGGGTTCAGAAAGGCTGCAATTTGCTCTTATGTAACTACCAGAGTCTTCAGAACAGAGTCTTGAGGGTTTGAAAAATGATTCCAATTCATCATAAATACCTTGTAATGTCAAATTATTTTTAGGTCTGTCGACTCTCATCATCATCAACTCAAGCAACTGTCTCACTAATATATTCTGTCAGCCGCCCTTTGTTGGCAAACCTATCCTACAAAGCTGCCATGACATCTGTGTAATTTGCTGCAGATCTGTAGTAATTAGCTTGTCAATAATTTATGGGCTCTGTTCCCTCGAACCATGGACTGGAGACGAGGTTGTGGAATTATCATGGTCATGCATTTCCTCAGCTTCTGCTGAATTAAAAATGAGCTGTGGCTCTGGTTCTTTGCCTGTTTGTTTCATACAGCTTGACAGTCTGTTGGTAAGAGCTGTATTGTTATTAATTATTGAGGTCATTCTTATTAAATCTTTGGGAAGACAGCAAACGAGTTGAATCTACAATGCATAGCTTTAGAATCACTTATCCTGCAGCATAATGTAATTGATGTTCCAAAATGGATTGTAACTCTTTTCTTGGAAAGTGTGTTGTAATCGCTGGTCATTCTTTAGTACTTCTGCACATTTTCAGATCATGTAATAGGCTTCTCCCCATCCAACTTGAGTACTGGTAGTTAGTGTTGTGAGGCGGAAAAATTGTCCGGAAAATTTCATATTTTTCCGGAAAATTTCGGAAAATTTCCAGTGTTTTTTTCCGGAAAATTTTCCGATATTTTTCCATCAATATAATATTACTAAATAACAATTTAAATGCATAATAATGTTTAAACATCACTCACTCTTGTGTAGCTGTAACTGATATTTTTATTCAATGGATGCATACTGTTAGTGCATACTGTTCAGTGTGTTCACGAGGCTCAACAACAATACATTTAAGAATTTATAGAAAATATTTTTTATGATTTAATCTCCTTAACATTTGTTAGTTATGAAAATATGAGACAAACACAGCAATTGATGCAGTAGTACTACATACACCATTTTAATACTGCAACAGATTAATTCGTATAAGGCCTATTATACTATTATTTTAAGTCTTGAAATATAAAGTTATTGGCATTGCCATTGCAGTCTGACACTAATCTATTTTCTTGGTAAGTAGTAAAAGAATGTGTTTTAGTTTTATTGTTTGTCTATGAGCTGTTGCCTTCAGTGAGCAGTGTATTGACTAAGGCAAAGCTGACTAATAGCTTAGCATCTGACAAAATGTCAAATTGCCAGACATTATACTGATAGTTTATAACACTAACAACATATCAAACTAGGCTACTCTAGCCTGAACCGCTAATGAACAGTCCTTAATCTTTATTTTAATTCTTTTTAGGTGAACGTTGCTTGCATTAACACAAATACTGTACATAAAAGGAACTTTAAAAAACCCAGAAATTTTCTAGTGGTGTCTCATACTGAAAATCTGAAATTATGAGTTAAATGTATTTTTCCGGTTCTGCGGAAAATTTCCGGAAAGTTTCTGGAAAATTTCCGGAAAATTTTCCGCAAAATACTTTTCCGGAAAAGCTACATCACTACTGGTAGTCATAGAATGAGTATGGGCATATTACGAATATTAAGATTTGTAGAAATTGACGAATATTGACGAATATTACTGGCCAACGAATATTAAATTTTTTAAAATTTCTGTTCATTCTTAATTCTTAAAAATCAGGATTAATTGTACAATATTCAGTGCCAGAAACTAGGCATTTGAACAATAACAGTTACATGTTACAGTTACTCATCTTATAACTTATATCAGTAACTTCACTTGGTTTATTATTCAAAGTCTCAATGGGCAATGCGAGCCAATCATGTGGCATTCACATTCGAGAGTGAAATAGTTTATCTTCGTCCTGGTCCTCCTCAGCTTCCGAATCTTCCACAGCCCATTCTTCCCACTGTGCAGTTGTCTCTGTGTAATCAACTTCGATATGCTTCAACAGCCTCAAATTGCTGTGCACGTACACCACGTACTCTCGCTTCTGTCAGTCTATTGCTCTTCTTGTGTATAAACTCACACGTAGACCAATTTCGCTCGGCATCACTTGAAGATGATACCTGAACAGAGACAGAGCCGCCGATGGCAAGTTGGTAATAATGGTAATTAACGTAAACTGCAACTGGCCGTAAAGCAGCCAGGACATACAAACTCAATTTAAGTTTATAATACTGAGTTTGCAAATTGGTACAGTGGTCAACAAACTCAACATATCAAGTATAGCGTCGCAAAACCGCTGCACATATTCTTAAATTAGTAGTCTTAAATTAGTTCATAAACAAAACGGAAACAGTGACGTCAGTGAATATTCACGAATATTTACAAATATTAAAAATGCCCTAATATTCATGAATATTTATGAATATTAAAAATACCCTAATATTGACGAATGTTTACAAATATTAAAGCCTCAAGTCACGAATTTTCATTCTATGCTGGTAGTCTTCCCAGAAATGCTGATTTCAACTTGTCAGATGAAAATTTGTTTGCAGGGAATCCCTTTACACAGGCTATATTTTATTGAATGCTGCCTGGTGGTAGTTGAAATGAATGGATTAGATTGAAAATGACTTAGGTTCTGATTTTGGTTGCAGTGGTGTTCGTTTCCTGCAGATTCTGCGAATGCTTCATGTTGATAGACAGGGTGGAACGTGGAGACTACTTGGCTCAGTCGTATACATACACAGACAGGTATGCAGCATTTGTGTATGTGCTTTTTTTTACTGTAGACAAGTAGACGCTGTCAGATGTATGATTTTGATTTGTACCTGTTAACAATTTTTCTCATTGCTTTCATTGGCTGTTCAGCCATTTATTTTACCTGCCACTTAATGCTCTTCTGTTTTTGTACTTCTCGTGATCACAGCATCACAGCCATGGTTTGCTGTTTATTTTGCAGTTCTAAGACTTTTCTTTTTGGCGTTGTTGGGCATACTGTGGTTCATGTGTTGATCTTAACGTGTTCATTGTCTGAAAGAGTTTAGTATTTAGTTAGAAACTGATATGTGGTCACATTGCCATACTTGACTGTTGCAACTCCCTTTTCTAAAATGCTATCTCATATAAAATGAAACATCTACAGACAATTCAGAATGCTTAGTTCCGTTGTTAAATTCACAAATACCATTGCATAAGTCCAGTTCTCAAATCCCTACATTGGCGTAAGATCCCTTAGCACATTTAGAACATGTTAAATAGCTTACCTAAAATGCACTTAACTTCTCATGTTTTTTATTTTGCAAGCTATTTATAATCCAACCACCCAGATCTACTCATTTTTCCTCCTATACCTTTCTTTTTCCTGGTACCTTTCTACCTTTTTTCTTGGTGTTTAGTGTCTACCTCAATTCTGCAACGTCTTAGTCTAATCTGTGCCAGCCCTTTGGATGAACTCCCAGAAGACCAACGCACTCATCTTTCATTTTCACCTGTCACTTTGTGCTTCTCGGCTCTGCTGTCCCTCTTTTCCAGACTGAAAACTGAACTTTTGAAACTATCCTGTTCCATCCATCACTGTTTCCACCATTATTGCATTGTTTTACACTTTGGCATCACGCTATCTCCTTGGCTTGATCGCAGATTCTGACCTGGCAACATCATTGAACAAGCTGGTCACCCTGAATCCCTGATGCAGCCGTGTGTGACAATGATAAATTTTGGAGAGTTGTGTTACTTTTCAGTACATTTGATATTATCAGTGGCTGGAAAAACCTTCATTAGGAAGCAGACAAATCAGATTAATCTCCAGATTGCCTATCAAATGTCTCTACAATGCTGCATATCTAATGGGTGTGTAATAATTGTAAATGGGTATGTCTGCTTGTACTGTAAAGCTTTCATTTTTAAATGTGAGATGTTTTATTTGAATTTGAAACTGATATATACAAAGCCATTAAATACAATACAATAATGATCTTACAATACAGCTGCATTTGAGAATATCCTCCTTCCATAGATCAAAAGTGTACACATTATGGATTAACAGTTTAGAGATTAATCTGACTTGCCTGCTTCCTAATGAAGGCTTTCCAGTCACTGACAATATAAGATGCAATGAAAAGTAACACAAGTCTCCAAATTTATCATTGCCACACAAGGCTGCATCAGGGCGACCAGCTTGTTCACTGGTGTTGTCCAGTCAGAATCTGAGGTCAAGCCAAGGAGACAGTGTGTTGCCAAAGTGGAAAACAATGCAATTATGGTGGCAACAGTGAGGGATGGAACAAGATAGTGGCCTTGAGCAACCGCAGACCGTATTCAATGTTCCCACACAGTGACCATATCAGTGTAGGCTCTAATTCATACTCTCCATGTTGCAGGGTCACTGCTCTAACCACCAGGCTATCTGGTGAAGTGTTGCAAACAACCATGTCCTGGCAGTCCTGTCACTCCCAGCTGTATAGTCTATACAAGTGCTCTGATACATACATACATACCGGTGCATACATACATACATAATTACATATGTACATACCTGCATTCTTGAAAGCAATGACTTGTTTTGGACTTGTGTTTGCACAAACCGGTCCATGTTAGTGAAATTATTTACCTTCCTCAATGAGAATCTCTTCTCAATCTTCGGCCTCATTAGCCCCAGCCACCTGTGTCTTAGTAATTATGGCCCAAACTAATTATGTTTAATGATGTTGATGATGATGATGACGATGATGATGACGATGATGATGATGATGATGATGATGAGGATGCTGATGATGATGATGATGATGATGATGATGATGATGATGATGATGGTGGTGATGATGGTGATGATGATGGTGTCATGGTGGTGATAGTGGTGATGATTGTAGCTGTGTTTGACGATACTGATGATAATGAGAAAAGGAATTTAAACTGTTGTTGTAGGAACTGATTACGACTCTATACATTGGCTTCCTTGGCCTCATCTTTTCGTCCTACTTTGTCTACTTGGCTGAGAAAGACGCAATTAGTGATAATGGCCGGACTGATTTCACTAGTTATGCGGATGCCCTCTGGTGGGGAGTGGTAGGTACCTCTAGCCTTCTTTATATTTAATGTGAATGTTGCTAAGGCATGTATGGTCAGATTAATGTAAAATGTAACTGTACATATTTTTCTAGAGTAGCTGTACAGCCTCAACCCTGCTAATATTTTAATGCATTTATTGGGTGAGGTCCTTCAATACTACTGTCTTTTTGAATGGGTACCATGCCATTTAAGGTCCCTGTGTATGTACGGACCACCCACCAAGTGTGTGTGTGTGTGTGTGTGTTTGTGTAAGCCCAAGATTCATATCTCTTACCCTTTCAATCCAACAGGCTGGAACACTGGCCTATAAATTAGGCATGTTTAATTACATTACAGCATATATTACTTAAAGGCTGAAAAATCGGCCTGACCATCTTCTATCATTTCCAACAGGCTTGTAAAGTGACCTGTGCTGAATTAGCTATCACACAGTGCCCATCTATACATTCCAATGCTGATATGTTATAAATATATGTATATCGGCTGTTTTACCTCCATACATGGATATGTATGGGCTGTATGAATTAATTACAGCGAAAGTGACAGTAATAATTCATTCTATGTTTGAGCATTGTTTATTGTTGTTTATAATGCCAAGAGGTAAAGTAGTAAGTAAGCAGTCTATCAGAAAGGATAAGAAACATAAGGAAACCATTACCAGTGATGATAGACAGCAAAACCAAGGAAGTACACAGGCATTTACGGTCACGGAGGTTTGTGACACATATGTGTTTGTGGACAAGTTGTGCCATATGTAGTTGGAGCCTACAGCCAAATACAAGCACTATGTATGAAGATAAAAAAAATTATGTGTTATAACGTGTTTCGAGTCACATTATAATATCTTATAACTTTTCAAAGGAAAAAATTGTCTGGGAGCTAAAATTGCCATGGGCGTCTGATATATGTGCCGAGTCGCTAGGGAGCGTAGAGTTCAAAGGTTTAAAAAAGCTTGACACAATTATTATACACCTCTGGCTTCTGCAGTTTTCAGTTTGTGGAGCATTACAGTTTTGTCTTACGAAGTGGCACTCAAGACAGTAGTCCAATGCCATGACTACTTCCTTGCCAACCACCCACATTCATCTGCCTCTGCTCCTCTATCTATCACCCTTGGGCTTTCCACTCAAAACTGAAGTCTCACCTCTTCAAGAATTCATACCCCGACTCAACTGATGCTACACCTTCCAATTCTCAACCAAAACGACACCCACTTTAACAGCTACTCTAACCACTTTAACAGCTACTCTGCCCCCTCTGACCTCCTCGGGGGGGGCTGTTCGTGCAGATCCAGGCCATGTTCTACATGACCTACTGGCCCCAATTAAAAAACTAGTATGCGCTGCATCCACGTAAACATGACAGAATTCTACCTGTTGCAGACAGTCTTGCACGCAAAACACTTATTATTAGGATGATTTACTCGTCATTATATACTTCATAATGTGCACCAAAATGCGGTTAGTAATTGGTTCAATTAAGGGTATACTAATTTTTTACTTACTTATAATGGTCCACAGGATTTCACAGTAAATTGCACTTGATACCTTCAATATCTTAAGGTAACTACAGTTATCGAAATTGTGGCACTCGTAATGAAGTTTTTTTTATTGTGAATAATTTTGGATTCATAAACATGTTTTATTTTTAAGTCATTTGTCGGATTGTATTGTAATCCAGTATTAACATTCTGCAGATTACTGTAACAACAATTGGCTATGGAGACACGGTTCCGCAGACATGGATGGGAAAAATTGTTGCTTCATGCTTCTCCGTCTTTGCCATATCATTTTTTGCCCTTCCAGCTGTAAGTTCTCATATACTGGCTATTCAGTTCAACTTAATAATCAGTACATGCAACTAATAATTTTTTATGGCTATTAAGTTTAAACTGAAGTTATTTTCAGACTGTTTTCTATTAGTCAAAATAACCTTCATCATGCATGCAGACTGTATAATGTATAAGTACATTGTTGTAATAATTTTTACAATTCATTCATTCATATCGAACATTTATATAGTGCCCCTTCAAGAAAACTGCTCATGGGCGCTCCCAACTCCAAAATGGCTAAAAAGAACAGTCTCAAGGTGAGAAAAGAACATAGGAGAGAAGGTCCTAGGAAAGAGGCAAAGCTCCAGAGGGAGGCCATTCCAGGTTGATGGACCCACCACCGAGAAAGCGTGGATCTGCCTAGTGGGGGCACGAGCAAAAGGGACAAGGAGGAGACCCTGTAAGCAGCTCCAGACTAGGGCAGCTATCCTATAGGCAGTCCACTGCTCAGAGGGGAACCAGTGGAGAATGAATGTCAGTATTGTTACAGCCATCATTCCTGTTAAACTCTGTTCTGTGATTTAGATATATGTAAGAATTTAAATTGATTTTAGGGAATTCTTGGGTCAGGTTTTGCGCTGAAAGTTCAGCAAAAACAACGACAAAAACACTTCAATCGCCAAATCCCAGCTGCTGCCACGTTGATCCAGGTTGGAAAAGCTGTGGAATTTATTTTCTTTTAAACATTGAACTTATTGTTATTGTGAAATATTAGCAGTTCTTCTGCAGATAGCTTCTTCTGTTTTAATGTTCAAAACCGTAACTCTGCTTTGATTTTGTAATGTTTTACATTTTCATTAGGGTACCAGATTACAGGGTTGGCAAGTTGTTGCCACCGCCGGTTATAACCGGTTATTGCCATGGCAATAACCGTCCCGGCAACAACCTCTTGGCAATAATGGCAACAACCTCTTACCAAAAATGGCAAAAACCTTTTGGCAAAAATAGAAACCATTAATTATTGTGGTAATAAAATATGGAATCTTCACAGTTAGCTTCATTTTTTATTTCTCCTGGCTTGCTACTTCACAGAGTTGATTGATTTAAATATATCATACTTTAAATCAATCAAGTTTTTCCAAATAAAATCACGTGATTTAAATAACCATATAATTTCTTCCTAACAAAAGACATTTAGGCCCCTACAAGTTTTACATATTAAGTACAGTCAATATCGAATTGTGTAATTATGAATTAGAAATTTTGCCAAACCATTGGCTTCTATACACTACTAATAAATTATATACAACCAGGTAAGTATATAGAAAAGGCAATGACCCTGTTGACCTGAATATTACTACTGCAGTGCAAATGGCAGTTTATTTTGGAGTAGTTGAACTGTAGGTCAGAATTTTTTTATCTTAATCTCATATAGTTGACTTTAACTACATTTATACTAAGGGGTAATATAGATTTACTACAGTAGTTTTAATTTCCCACAAGAAACATTTATTATAACTATGCAGTCTGTGCAGTGAAATATGATTTTCATTTGCCTTGTCCTTACTTTGGAGAAAATGGGCAATAACCGGCCGGCAACAACTGGCAATAACCGGCAATAACCGGTTATTGCCACTGTCCCGGCAACAATAGGTTGTTGCCGGCATTAACCCAACCCTGCCAGATTACCACCAGTTTATAATATGTTTGCTTTGGCCTAAGACATAAATAGAAATCAGTGACATTAGCACATGTCCTATTCACTTTCTGCTTAATTCTGTAATTAATTTTATTACTTGGTGATTTTATGTCACTTCATGATAGGAGAAATCCAACAATTATGTGTAGTAGCTTTTCCGCCTGTTTGCTTGTCTAAATTGCTAGCTACACTGCAACACCGGAAGTAACAGAAAGCTTACATAGCATACCCCCAACCATAATTATAACAATAGATAATATCAAGCAGTTTATATAATTATTGCCAATCATTGCAAAACCTCCTAAAGCGGAAGGCATTATACGCCTACAGCCTTACAAGTAACAAAACTGCTGAGTGCTGACAGGGACGTTTTGAACTTAGTCGTGATCTCTTCTCAGAGGTCAAATGTCTGGATTTCATCTCAGAGTAACTAGATCATAGTTGCAGTTTCGACTTGGAGACGACTCTTGAGCTTGGTCTTGGCTGCTAGACGAATGTCTTATTCTCATCTCAGTCTTGGGGCAGGAAATCTCATTTCATCTCGGGTGTGGTTCCATAGGTCTTGTGAGATTAAATTACATTGATTATCTTTGCCATTTTGTCACTTTTAGTGTCTGTGGCGATGCTATGCTGCGGAACCGAAATCAAAGTTTATGGCAACTTGGAGCATTCATATACAGGAGTCGCACTCACACCATCTTTCCAGCGCCTTCACTAAAGTGGCACGCCGTGCCAGTGCCAACCTGGTTCGACGAAAGCGTGTCTACAAGCAAAATTTAGACCCAGCTGGAGTTGTCACTCAAACCGACAACCTGGTTGCTGGCACAGACGCTGACAGAAAAGAAAGTGATGACTCTATGGTATTTTACCCAGGTGCGCAGAGCTTTTCCATTCATGTTTTTGCTTCTCTTCGGGTTTTTTCCTTCTAAAGGAATTTATTTCTTAAGTCTATGTCTTTCTCCTGTGGTCATTCTGTTTCAAAATTAGTTGTAGCTTTAAAAGTTGTGTACTTCTTGCAGTGCCTACTTTTTTAGTGGCAGACTGGCCATAGTGCATGGCACAAGGGTCCCTTTGGTTTCAGTGCACAGGATCCATTGGGCAGAAAGGAATTGATTATATGTCAATACACAAATATTGGAAATGTCCAAACTCCCAAAGCTTGGGATCCCTTGCATGATTGAAATAGCAAGGCCACCAAAACGGTCCAAGCCTTACTCTGCTTGTTTTCACCTTTGTTGCCCGAGAAGGCTAGAAATGAATTGAGAGAAAATGGTTGGATGCACACGATTACTGCCGACTAGTGTATTTGATGCATTGACACTGATTCCTGAAATGTGGAAAAGATATAATGACTTGCAATAAACAACTCATAGTTTTGCCTATAATTAAATGCATGAGGGATGATTTTTACACTTTCCATATAGATGTGTGTTTTGAAACAGGCAGATATTCACTGCTACAGTTTTGATATGAGTACAAATGCACCCGTTTGAGAAATTTAGTGTTGAGACCTGGAACAACATATTTTGCCCAGTTGTTGAATTTAAGTGTGTGATTGGGGCAAAGGTGCTCAAGTCCCAGTACCATAACCAACAGTAGTGACATGTACATAGAACATAATGAAAACCACATATATGACAATATTGCAGAGTGGGTTTCTGATGTCCTAGCCATATGGGATTGTAGGTAGGACATACAAAGCCCATTATGGGAATATTATTCTATGAGCTTCATATGTCATACATGTGATGCTGATGTTGTTTTTGTTGCTGCATAAAAAATTGCATGCTTACCTGACAGTATCTGTTTGGGTGGTTGTTCGTCTAGGGAACATGATTGGAATGAGGAATGAGATAAACTTGCCATTTCTTCGAGCACCAACTCACTTGACATCAGCATCAGAAGCTGCCAATGATACAGAGGGTGACTGCGAATCACCAACTCGGCCCGTGCTGTACGTTACAGTGTTCTGTTCTGTATTTCTTTCTACTAAGTTAATAAACTCTGCCAAGTTTTTGAATACATTTAGTTTGGCATACTTCAAATTTGTACCTATATGGTCAATTCTACTACCAAGCTAGTAAATGCTATATTAGAAATTCTTTAACCTAACCTCAAATGGTTTTCATCTGAGACAAGTTTAAAAATGTGGAAAAGATTATTGGTAAAAATCCATATGCAAGCCTTCCGGTCATTCTAGTTGTTGATTTTTACATTAGTAAGGGAAACAAGTCTGTGAACAGACCAGTACCTCTTATTTTGCAGAGTGAGTGAAGATCCGTTATGTCATGGTAAAAGTCAAGCCAACGTTTCCAAAACCAAATAAGAAACACTGGGAAAGTCTTACTACAAAGAATGCTTCTAAAGAGAGTGAAAGATAGATTTGTAAACAATCTAAAGAATTTAAAACATGAACAAAATAATCGTTAAAAACTTTTGAAGGTTTGGTGAGAACTTCTTCCAAATTATGATAGAAGCATCACCAAAAACATGAATTAAATAATATTCATGATTGATTGATTTTTTTATTGATTTTTTTATTTGGTAACCATAAACAGAACAAGTAATAAACCATTCAGTACATCGGCAGACAAGTATAGATACACAGGAAACCCAAAAGGGGCCAAAGGTCCCGCTGATCTGGACCACCTGGGAAGGAATGTAGTACAAATGGTATATAGGCCAACTGAAAAAAATAAGCTTTGGATCAAAATTAGCAATAAAGAATCTTAACTATTACTTAACTAATATATTCAATTTCAATCAATGTGCACATTTTCTGTATTTAATATGCTAAATAAGAGATGATTGAGACTTGAGTGTTGATGTTTTAAGGGTCTATGATTAAAGTGTTATGATCGTGGCCAAAGAGTTTACTGAGTTGCGCGTAATACAGCTTCTTCGTGGTCCTATAAGCATCATAATTCTGCATAGATACCTTCATTCGATGAAAGAATAGTGGAGATATGTGAATATTCATCCTGGTTTCCATGGCGATTCAAGGCTTTGAAAAAGAAATATAA